>JAVXUO010000140.1:0-154665 GCA_033065855.1 Escallonia rubra | reverse complement strand
GTTGTAAGTGTTTTTACATTGATAGCCTTCGAAGTTCAACTGTTGCCTAGCCAAAGCTTCTAACTGTTCAACTATAATTGCTTATAATAACAGGTCGCGATTAAAAAAATGAAGAGGAAATACTATTCATGGGAAGAATGCATCAATCTGAGAGAAGTCAAGGTAAACTTGATTCGTCAATTTCTTTCTATTGCATGAACAATATATATCTGTTTTACCTATATTTGTTTGTGTTCTCTTGGCAGTCTTTGCGGAAAATGAACCACCCAAATATTGTAAAGCTCAAGGAAGTCATTAGGGAGAATGACATATTGTACTTTGTGTTCGAGTATATGGTATACTGAACTCTTCTTTCGTTGTATCCTGGTCATTAATAAGTCACTGCTAGGGGATATGTTTAACTGATATTTTTGCCAGGAGTGTAACCTATACCAACTCATTAAAGACCGCGGAAAACTTTTCTCAGAAGCTGAAGTAAGAAATTGGTGCTTCCAAGTATTTCAAGGTCTTGCATATATGCACCAGCGTGGATATTTTCATCGTGATCTTAAGCCAGGTGAGAACTGGAGTATTTGATTGGTTATCGGAAGTATCATTTTCGATTCTTGTTGCTATAACCACCTTGCCGTGTTGTTGTTAAGTACTAGTGAGGTCCTCCCATGTACCTGTCTACATGATCTAACATTGTTATTGGACGTTTGGTGGATTCACGTTTAGATGTATGAATATAGAAACATTGGGTATACGGTGCTTCTACGGTTCGGTGTTTATATATTCACTTGCTCTTTTTGCAGAAAACTTGCTTGTTTCAAAAGACTTAATAAAAATTGCTGATTTCGGTCTTGCTCGTGAGATCAGCTCTCAACCACCATACACTGAATATGTGTCGACACGCTGGTGGGTTATTTATTCTCCGAATCTGTTTTGCCTTTTTAATTTGGTGTTAGTGGTACGTTATATACTTATATAAATTATCATGTTTCCAGGTATCGTGCCCCTGAAGTTCTTCTCCAATCACCAACATATGGTTCTGCAGTTGGTGAGTTAAGGATGGAAGAAAAGCCACAATTGCTCTTTGTTTAAAATTTCTGTCAGGACAATTGTGAAATTTGACGTCGTTTTCTCTCTGCTACCAGATATGTGGGCAATGGGTGCAATCATGGCTGAATTGTTTACTCTGCGTCCTCTTTTCCCTGGTTCAAGGTAAATTGCATTATCCACTGTATTCGGTGTTAGGTTGTACACCAAGTCATGCATCTGAAGATGTATCATCTTACAGACTTACACTGCCTCTAGATGTCATTTAGTGCCTGGAAACTGTTTTTAATGTGCTCTGGGTTTTCTTTATTTCTGCAGTGAAGCAGATGAGATCTATAAAATATGCAGCGTAATAGGCAGCCCCTCAGAGAGTGAATGGGTTGAAGGCCATGTACTTGCTAACGCTATCAACTATCAATTTCCACAGGTGAGCTCATCTTGGTTATCATTATTAATTTTCATGTAATGCTGCCGTAGCTTCAGATACTTTCATGTTTGTTTCTTGATACAATGGCATACCTCTTGGCGAGGACAAAACTTGTAATTTGCTTGTAAAGAGAGAATTGAATGCTATAAACTTCTTAAAGACACGAGATCGTTGGAATTGCCGGCTACTATTCTCTCTGTTCATGCATTGTTTTTTCGTGACTGTTTTAAACCATATACATCTAATTTTGACATGGCAGCTTGCTGGTGTCCATCTTTCTGCGCTGGTACCTTCTGCTAGCAAAGATGCAATTAGCCTTATAACAGTAAGTACCAGGTGTAGCTACTCTACTTGTTCTATATGGTTTCTACATCCTTTTTCTTATTTATATGGATAATTCTGAAAATTGTAGTCGCTTTGTTCGTGGGATCCTTGCAAGAGACCGACAGCTGTGGAGGTCCTTCAGCATCCTTTCTTTCAGGTGAAAATTTCATTCCTTGTTTAACATTTGAGTTAGCACGGATTGTTATAAAGCAACCTGTCATTGCTTACCAAATGAAATTTCTTTGTTGTGGTAGAGTTGCTTTTATGTGCCACCATCTCTTCGGTCTAAGGCCGCTGTTCCTAGGACACCTCCATCAGGTTAGTTTTCTATCATGGTGTACTACTTTTTGGCGAATGATAGGTATTGCAAGCGCCTAATTTGTGAGTTTCTGCAGCTGGAACTAGGGTTGCTCTAGAGCAGAAAAGTGCTAGGAGGCTTTCCGGCACTCTGTCTAATCCGAAGCCCATGGGAAACGTAGCTTTGGCAAAATCTCATGCATCATTGAATACAGGTGATATACGAGGTGGTGTGTAATCTTAGGCTTGGTCGTGTTCTAGCTTAGGTTGTGTAGCTTAATTATCTTTTTCCAAGACGATAATTTAAATGTTTGGGGAATCTAACACCGAATATCTCCCTTATATTCTATGGTGAACAAAATTTCTGAGTATTTATTGGCTGTGGTATAACTAGGAATGTGTTACCTAGCTTATTGGTCTAGTTTTACCATTTGTCACAAGGTCTGCATGAAAGCAAAACATCTTGGAGTGTTTGACGGACAATTTGAGTTCACGCCTTGCCTCATATTTAGGATCCTATAGATCAGAACACTTCTTTTTTCCTTTGTTTACTGCTACTTGGGTAGTTTCTAGTCTCTAACAACTTGATAATTGTTGCAGGTGTGCAACGGAAGCTGGAAATGAATTATCAGGTGACTCGCAGTTTTCTTCTATCATATGCTTTTCAAGTCTCATGACTGATATTCTGTGATCTTGGTACTAATGGTGGTTGATACAATTTCTTTTTAGGATGCAATCAAGAATGATAAATCTTTGAAGAACCCCGCCAAACCACCACCAAGATATCAACCACCTGCAAGAAATGGTTCAAGTAAGTTCGTGGCATCTACTTGTTTCTGTTTTTGAGTTTTTGCCAAGATAATGACAACCTAGTTATCAAGGACTTAATGTCACCATCTCTTGGAATGGTCACTTGCATTTCAGCACCCCCCCCCCCCCCCAACCACCCACACCCACCAAAAAAAAAGGAAGAAAAACCACCACCACCACCACAACACCCCCTCAGGTGGAGAGGGAGAGACACCCCCTCAAGTGGATTTTACTTGTTTAAGTAGAGATTTGTTTTTGATGTCAATGTGGCTAATGCAACCTGTGACTGGTGACACAGTTCAGTGTCTTCACAACTAACAAGGTTTAACTAAATTGGTTGGCAGCGACTTACATGGGAAAGGCAACTTTCATGGGAAAGCCACGCGGAGTTTCTGAGACTGCTGAGAAGTTGGCAAACATGGCAATTGGTTCTGGCAGACCGCTTGCGAGGCAGCAGCCTTTGCCGCCTCCACCGATGAAGGCTGGAGGATGGAATGGCCAATCTGACTTGTTTCTTGGACGATCCCAAGAGATTCAGCCCGGAAGAATGTACAACTCCCGGAAGGTGGCAGGATGAAAGAAGAACTGGGATAAATAATTAATTATTTTCCATTGATAGTTCAAGTGTGGAGTGTTGCGTGCCTGTCTAACTAAAACCTACGCTATGATCCTTGAGCTCAGAACGTGTGGTTTCATGGTTTCGAGAGTGTTCACTTCGAACCTGAGAACTTGCTTGTTTAGTTCATAATAATTGCTGAAGCATAAGGCCTCAGTTACTGTTTTGCTGCCTTTTTTTTTTGTTTCTTGTGGTTAAAGGGTCCAGAAACTTTATATTAATAAAAGGATTCTATATATATTTATCTATACAAAAAGCTGAAAGTTTTTAGAATTGCGACTCAGAATCCTAAAAGCCTTTGTTTTCATGTCACACCAGATTTCTGGTACTCATAGTTGCTTGTCAGACTAGGAGTCAGACTTTCATCCTGAGATATTCCTGTTAAATAGAACTCTTCCCAACCAGCCATCACAAACATCAGCGCCCACTCTGCATGCATCAAACCAATTCTCTCGTGTCTGTTGAGCTACGTACAGTTCTATTTAAGGGAAGGCTCCTTCAGTCCATGAATCTACTCTTCCTCCACCGTGTATGCTTCACCTCCGCCTCCACCCCGTCTTGCACCTCTCCTTTGCCGTCGTCTCTAAATGAGGTAACCTTGCTCTTTTAAGGCAAAAAATGTGAGTGCATGCATGAATTGACGTTATGGTTTGCACCGGAGAACTGGAAGTGCATGCATGAATAGATTGCTGAATTTGAGATTTTTTTTATTGCTATGGTTTGTAAATTGGTGTAGTTTTAGAGAGTAACACTTGGTGAGTTAGTGATTAAGCCAGAGGGTTACATTCCCTTTTACAGAAGAACCAACATTTCTCGGCAACGGACTTCTCATTATTAGGGTTGCCTCTCCTTGGTGTTTTGATCAACGCACAAAAATAGTTTAACTTTTTCATTCAAGTGGATTATTTAAGATCACCCTTCATTTCAGCTTCTAGGACTTCAGTTAATCTTCTACTTGACAATGTTGTCCCAATTAAAGAAATTATGCTTTTTTTTTGGAAGTTCTTATGATCAATTTTGCATCGGTATATGACAAGGATACATGTTATGATCATATGGAAAATAAACACCATACTCTGATCATCGATAATTTGCTCAAAAATTGAAACTTGCAAATACCAATAATGAACTCCCTTCCCGCTTATTAAATCAAGAGCAACTTTGGTAAAGCAAGAAGAGGAGATAATTAAGTTACTTCTTGCTGCTACGTGTTATATTTTTAGATTAAAATTGCATAGAGCGAACTCAGTGAAGTACCAACCATAAATCTAGATAATTAAAAAGGATTGATAACAACCCTTCAATTTAAAATTGACAATCCACTTTTGTCAACCAAAAAAGTGTCACCAAAGAGCATCAAGTAAAACAAATCTTTCAAAAGCATTTTCTCGCTAAATTTAAAATTCTCACTTTATACATACTTTTGGTGACCAATAACTAGGATGGTGTATTTAGTCTAACATTGTTTTTAATCCAAAAAGGTGGAGTTGCATTTCTATAGTTGATTTTAGTGTTTAGTAGGTAGATTTTGATGATCAAACTTTCTTTTTATGTTCTTATAAATCTTTTGGCTTGATAGAAGTCGAAGTTCATGCATGCACATTGTGGGTTATATATCAATTAAATCTCAGGAGACTTGATAACAATCCAGAATTTGAGATAAACTTTTGGGTAAGGCACTCTTCATTCTATTTACACGCACTTTACATTAAGAGTTATTTGTCATAAATATGAAGCCTTTTTGCGGTACTCTTTTTTTGCTGTAAATAACCATAAAGAACATAGAACTCGATTAGTATTTGCAATAGCATAACACAAAATGACAACCCACATTGAGATAGAGGATTAAAAAGCTTTTCGAATTAAATCAGGGAACTGTATGTCCAGATTCTATGAAATTTATTTCTGAAAAGGGGTCAAGTATTTGGTTTGTTGTATCATTGTTCACCTCAAAGTTAGTGCGCGTGTTTCACATAAGTAATGGGATTGTAAAGATGTTTCGGCCTTCTAGAGAACAATTTGCAAAACTTGTACTATATTCGGATTCGTTTGCAATTGCTTGGTAGCTAGCATGCCGGTTGCTTCTGAGATTGCTGCTTTAGTACTGGGAAATGATGTAATTTTACCCTCATTATGTTTTCATTGGCCACATCGCTGATGGATTAAAACGGCAAAGCACTCTGCACCCAACTTTCATGCCCTTGTTTCTATAAGATATCTGGGTCTGAATCCCATTCGGATCAGACTCATGTGCGACCACAGAGAGCTCTGATCTGTTTGGATATACACCATTTGCCGAAAGGTTACAAAGGAACCGTTGCGATGGTTCCCACGCACCTGTCCATTCTCTATAAATATGCATCAGTTTTTCCAGGGCACAAGAGATCATCCATCAGCAGAATTCTCACCGTAAAATCAGTGAGTGGTCAATGAGTGTCCAAGAGTGCCTTGGTTCGCGATCTGTGAAAATCACGAAGTGACTCTAGTAGTCATTTCTTCTGGCGAGTTTCGACAGAATTTTGGCTGGTTCGACAGTGAGACGATTGATGGAAAATGTATAGTAAAGTAAGTAGGGTTTAACAAGCGAAAAAGGTACGCTTCTGCTTCCGCAAAATTCTCCGATCTACAATGGTATCAGAAGCCAAAAGGCTTGTTTTCGTCTTATAAATGTTTCTGGTATGTTTATGTGGTATATCAGTAACTATATGCGTGAAAGAAGAAAAAAAATCATGTTTTTCGTTAATGGGTCTTGCATGGTTCACATGAAAAGTTTCGGAAAATCGAATTCGGTTGACATATATCTGTTGTATGGTCCATTTCGAGTTCAATGAAACTAATTTCATGAGATTTGGATGAGAAATGAATTTGTTATGAATTTCTTGGTATGCATAGAAAATAACTGTTCCAAAGGAGTCTTAACCATTTGCATATGGGCTGAGTTTATTTTCTGTTTTTGGGTCTGAACTAAGAAGCCCGGTGGTGGACTTAATCCATACGCCCCAACATGGGCTTGGAGTTGGTGGATGATCCAATTAAGGGGCGACATGGCTGAATTGAATAGTGGACCGTCAGTGTGGTTTTTCATTTCGGACCCGGTCCACGTAAATTGAAACTTGTGGGCTGTTGTTCAGATCAGATAAATGCCATTGTGCAAATGGGCTTGGACGGCTCGACTCTAAAATAGACCATCACTCCGTCCAAATTTATGGGCTGATTTTATCTGCTTTTTGTTAGTGGTCCATTAATTAATTGAACAATTTTTTTGGAAAGCGTATGCATAAGTTGGTACTGGCTTTCTAGCATGTGCAAATGCATTCTAAATTATTACCATATATACGTGTGTGTGTGTGTGTGTGTGTGTGTGTGTGTGGGTTAAATGAGATACGTTTCTCTCATATTTTATTTTGAGCACAATAAACTTAGAAGTAATATCTAGTCCATGGGTATAAGTAATGATTATGAGCCTAGCGAAATTTTCGATCTTGTGTTCTTGGGTTTTTATTATTTTTGGGTAACCGTTGTGCGGCAAAATACTAATCATGTGTGTGAGCTAATATTTGTATGTTCATTTTAGATGTAGTGAAATGGCCTCTACAAACATTATTGCGTACCTCACTAAAATTGAGAAACTGGATGGCAATAACTACGATATTTGGCATCGTAAGATCCAGTATCTCCTCAATGAGCGAGATGTCTCGGAAACTATAAACCACAGCATGACCATGCCCGAAAATGGTGATAGCTCCCAACATAAGCGTGACATGGAAACAAACCTATCAGAATTGGGAGAAGAAAGATCGAAGTGCACGTTTTAATATGTTTAACTACATGCATAACAATCTTATTGGCCAATTCAAGGGTTATCAGACCTCTCAATAAATGTGGAATCCCTTGAAGTTGGCTTTTGCAGGCACTTCAGCAACAAGGTTGTAAGCCTTGACTCTTAAGTTTGAGACTTATAAGATGGCTCCTAATGCAAAAATGGTCGACCATCTTAGAAAGATGTCGGCTATGATTCACGACCTTAAAGCAGCATGTAACAATTTCTCAGATGAACAACAGATTCTCGCAGTGCTTCGCTCTCTGCTTGATTCTTGGGATCAGATAAAACTCACGATGACACACAATGAAAGCATTAAAACTTTTGCTCGATTGTCGCATCATCTAGAGTTAGAGGAAGAAAGACAAGAGGCTAAGGGTAATGCCTCTATGTTTGTTGTCGAGTCTAGCAAGCGCAAGGGCTCTACGTCCAAGCGCAAAAGGCAGGATAAGGCAAATCATGACGGAGATGGAGAATTGCGCAAGAGGAAAAAGGGGTGGAAATCCCCGTAAGGGCAAGCGTGGAGGCAAAAAGGATAAGTTTAAGCTAAAATGCTATAACTGCAAGAAGCCTGGTCACTTCGCCCGTGAATGCACGGAGCCGAAGAAGGTACAAACTAACCTTTACTCTCAGATTGATTGCTTTGTTTGCAGTCACGTATTGGTTGCTCATTCCCTTCCTAATTGGATTATTGATATTAGAGCAACAAGACATGTCGCGAGAGACCGAGTAGGGTTCATCGAGTACCGTCGAATTCCTAAAAGGAGTCAGCATATCTAGATGGGGAATAACACTAGTGAAGATGTGGTGGGAATTGGAACCTACCAACTCAAGATGAAGACTGGTCGCTCATTACTCTTTTATGATGTGCTATGTGCACTTGGAGTTCGACGAAACTTGATGTCTGTAGTAGCGATGGCTGGACTAGGATTTTCTTTCAATTTTGGTGTAGACTTTGTAAGCCTTTATATAGATTCTGTATTGTATGGCAGTGGACACATCGTTGATGGCTTTTATGTACTAGATGTTGATGACCATTTGTATTATGATACGTACATGATTTCTAGTAATAAAGATGATGCATTTTCTTCTATTACCTGGTATAATAGACTTAGTCATATAGGACAAGATCGTATGACAAGGTTGGCTAGAGAAGGACTTTTAGGTCCTCTCACCAAAGTTAACTTGCCAACATTCGAATCTTTCTTAGCTAGCAAGCCGACTCGAAAGCCTTTTTGTAAGGCTAAGACAGCTACGTCTCCCTTAGAGTTGGTCCACTCGGACGTTTGCGGACCAATGAATGTTAGGGCACACCATGGTGCTAATTATTTTATCACATTTATAAATGACTACTCACGATTCAGTTATGTTTATCTTATCGCTCACAAGTCTGAAGCATTAGATTGCTTCAAACGATTTGTGAATCTCGTAGAGAATCAAAAGGAGAAAAACCTTAAGATTCTCCGTACTGATCGAGGTCATGAGTACTTATCTGAGCCATTTAAGGCGCTCTATGAAAATAAAAACATCATAAGGAAATTTATGATTCCTGGCACTCCGCAACAAAATGGTGTAGCAAAGAGAAGGAACCGTACCTTGCTAGATATGGTTAGGTCGATGATGGTGCATGTTAATCTCCTAATAAATTTCTGGGGAGACACTTTGTTAACTACAACCTACATCCTTCACAATGTGCCCTCTAAGTTAGTTATGTCTAGTCCATATGAGTTGTGGACATACAGTAAACCGAAATTGGACTTCTTGCAACCTTGGGGGTCGGCAGGATATGTTCACGTAACATCCCATCCTCACGGAAAATTAGGTCCTAGAGGCCAAAAGTGTATATTCATTAGATATCCAGAAAATTTTAAAGGATATGTGATGTTACATGAACGACCTGATGGTGTTCTGACTGAGATTGAGTCTCGCAATGTGGACTTCCTTGAAGAAGTATTCCCAAGCAGGGGGCAAGTCAGAAAAGATGTAGAGTTTTATGAAATGGTTGAGTCAGATGGAGTCTCTACGCTGTCTCTCAATAAGAGTGGGGAGTTTAATTACCAACATGGTCATGATGACCCTATGAGTGTTGAAGATAATGGAAGTGTCCCATCAAATTCTCAACATTGTGATGATGACCCTATGGGTGCTGAGGATAGTGGGAGAGATGTACCACATAGTGGGAGTATTCCATTAGATTCTCAATCTAATGAGTACACACCAATTGATGATGACTCCCATGAGCCTCGATTGGGTAGAAGTCAATGTGAAAAATTCACCGTCGCCATTTTAGGATTAAGGATGAACTTTTCATGTGTGCTTCACTTGATGATGAGCCTACTTATTATCATGAGGCTTTAATGTCAGCTGCTGTTAAGGACTGGCTAGCTGTTAAAGAAATGGGTTCGATGGAAAATAATCATGTCTGGGAACTTGTTGATGCGCAAATCAATTGGGAACCAATGGGTTCTAAAGATTAAGCGCCAAGCAGATGGTTCGATTGATAAGTATAAGGCCCGTCTTGTGGCGAAAGGTTACACCCAAAGAGAGGGTGTAGATTATGAGGATACCTTCTCACCTGTAGTCAGGTTTGCCTTATTCTTGCCATCGTCGCTCATTTGGATTTAGAGCTCTTTCAGATAGACGTAAAGACAACTTTTCTCAACGGAGAACTAGATGATCAGATCTTTATGGATCAACTAGTTGGCTTTGTGGTCAAGGGACAAGGGCACAAAGTGTGCAAGCTCAAACATTTTATATATGGCCTAAAGCAGTCATCTAGGCTATGGTACTTCAGATTTCATCAAGCCATGATTTCTTTCGGGTTTAAGATGATTGAAGAAGACCATTGTGTTTACACAAAGCGGTCTAGAAAGAGTTTTACTATCCTTACCTTGTATGTTGATGATATTTTGTTGGGTGGAAATGACATGGGGATGATTATTGCCACTAAAGAGTGGTTATCCTTCAATTTTGACATGAAAGACATGAGAGAAGCAAATTATTTGCTTGAGGTAAAGATCTTACGGGACCCTTCGAAGAAAATTCTTGGTTTGTCTCAAGAGACTTACATAAGAAAGGTTCTTGAGCGGTTCCGTATGCACAATGCTACACCTATAAACACCCATGTCGAGAAAGGTCATAACTTGAGTCTTAATCTTTGTCCTAAAACCAAAGCTGAAAAGGATAAGATGTCTCGTGTACCTTATGCCAGTGCTATTAGAAGTTTAATGTATGCCATGATATGTATATGGCCATATATATGCTACGTTGTTGGGTTAGTGAGACGCTTCCAAAGTAATCCAGGAATTGCTCAGTAGAGAGCAGTAAAAAGGATCTCGCGATATCTTTGTGGGACTGCCGACTATATGCTCTGTTACCATGGAGGTAACATACATTTGCAAGGCTATAGCGATGCAGATTGGAGTGGTGATTTGGACGAGCGTAAATCCACTTCAGGATATGTTTTCTTGTTCATTTCATGGTCAAGCAAAAATCAATCCTGCATAGTATTGTCCACGATGGGATCTGAATATGTTGCATGTTTGGCGGCTGTTCAAGAAGCTATTTGGTTGATAAGATTCTTACAATGACTTGAGGTAGTATCACATGCTACAGATCCTATGACTATCTACTGCGACAGTATGGCTACCTCTTGGGTATGGGAAGGACCTCAAGTACCATGGCAAAACAAAGCACATAGAGACTCGTTATCACTTCATTCGAGATAGAGTTGCACATAGAGAGGTTGTACAAGAGCATATCCTTACGCTAATGATGGTGGCTGATCCATTGACTAAGCCATTCTCTAGTGATCCCTTTCACCATCATGTCACAAGTTTGGGTCTTCGTAGAATCTGATATGATGATTGGTTGATATGTAACTTATGTAGTTGTGACACCTCTTAACAATTTGACGTTAACTTAAGTCAATAATATGCTACATTTCTTTGAATAACGTGTCTTTTAAAATATGTTTGATGACTTAAGATATAAGCAAATGATCGAAATGATGGATGTCACAAGGCTTACACATGGTTGGCTAACTCACACAGTAACCACCTCGTCGCCTGTGTAGCGAGCGAGATGAGACATAAGAGTTCAATTGTGAAGAACTCTCTTTATATATATGTCGCCTTGGCATGGCCAATATGAGGTTTTTTTATAACCCTTTTTGGAAAATAACTCATTTTTCAAGTAGCATGAGAAAGCCGAATATGAGATCTCAAGTGGATATTTTGAAAATATGTCCAGTTTGATAATCTCTGGTTAGACGCTTGCATAGCGACTAGACCAAGATTTGTACAGTATATAACGTTAGAAAGTGATATCCTCACTTTAGTGAGTATAATATCGTAGCGTGTACATCATACTACATGCGCTTATAAGTCGACCAGAAGAGTGGTGAGAAATTGATACCTATTTTCTCAGTGTGTGAGCCCTTTAGGTCATTGTGTTGGCCTTATTGCCCTTTGAAAACCTTAGATTATGTCATTAAGTTGAGGTTTGTTGTTGTTACTTTAGTGTGTTACCTATGGCCATGATTGATGCGGTCTAAAGGAACATTTCTTAGAAAGCAGTCAAACTAACAAGTGGCATGAGAGCTAAGAAAAAACATCTTTAGTAACACAATTTTGTATAGATGCGGTGTTTGATGCTCATTGATGGCCATCACTTTTTAAAACTCCCCTTCTCCCCTCCCTCTGATCATCGGCACCCCATTCCCACCTTTTGCACCAAACCAAGACCTCACCCTGCAGTGCCACACCACCACCGAGACCTCCCTAATGCCTGACCCACTTCCACCACTACCCCCAAATCTTCTACCCCAATGTTAGCAAAGGCACGCCTAGGCGCAAGGCATGGGGAGTGCGCCTCACCTAGGGCTAGGAGTAGCCCTTTCAGAAAGGCATGCACCTTGCCGGCCTAGGCTCCTAGGCGCAAGGCGGTGGTGGAGATGCAAAAAAAAAAACACCCCCCAAAGATCCTAATCTTAGATTTTTTTACCGTGGTATCATCTCAAGCATTCAGTGTCTTTGATTCTTTGTCATAACATATAAAATCAATATCTAAAAAGCAAAAGAACCTAAAACCCCAAATCCCCAATTAATCAATTCTCTTGTTGTTGTTCATTGTGCTAGTGCCCCGTCGCCAATTGTTCCTCCCTTTCAAGTAAATCTATTCCTTCACTTCACCTTGTAAGCAAAGAAGATGAAATTGAGGAAGAATTCTTACCAGACTTGGAGCCTATGATTCCATTTTAAAGAAATCATTTTTACCTTAACCCTGGCTGATGATGAGGATGACATTGTCATTTGCACTTAGGATTAAATGATTCTCATTGGATTTGAAACTTCTTCTAGAGTTGAAAATTTGTTAGATTGTCATGTTCTAAATTTTTTTTATGTGATTTTATTGATTTAATGTACTAGTATTTATTTATTTTTATTTTGTGCCTTAATTTGAAAATGCGTGCGCGTGCGCCTTGCACCTAGGCTCCAGGGACCCTTTGCGCCTTAGGGACGCATGTGCCATTAATAACTATGCCTCAACTGCATCCATGCCACGGCCTCCATAATGCTCAGTCCTTGGTCCTCCACCACTGTAACGGCCACCCTCTAGTCCGTCACCACCACCAAATCCTCCAAATTTACCATAGCCCCACCCCCACGGCTGCTACATCCACTAAATGGTATCAGCGGGCTTCAACCTTCCTTCGAGGAGTCCGAGATTCATTTTATGCTCAGATTTGTCAAAAGGTGAAGAAAAAGATCAAAAAAGAAGAAAATAGAGAGAGAAGAAGAAAAGCAAACATAGTGAGGGGGAGAGAGAGAGAGAGAGGACCTGATAGTTAGGGGAGGGAGAGGTGGCAGAGGCAACGATGGAGTCAAACATTGGAGGCAGTGGTGGAGACGGGCAGTTCTAAGAATGCAGTTATGAGATTTGAAAAGTGACCGGTTTTGGTTTAGGAAAGTGACTTCCTCTTTTTATTTTCATAAACCATTGCCTTCTCTTTATACGAATGGCAAACATTTTTCGTAATTTTTTTTCCAATAAACACATCAAAAATTGAAAAATACAAAAAGTATTTTCACAAAAAAAATATTTTTTGAGAATTAAACAAACAGGGCCTTAGTGTCGTTAAATTTTGTCATGAATTATATTTAACGATCATTAGTTACAATTAAACAAGTATCGTTGCGCCTTAGCTACAACCATGCTTTTTGGTAAAAAGAAAAAAAAAATGATTTATAACTTGAGTTCTTGTGAACTTATTGTCGTCTAGAATATACATAATACATCATTAGCCTGTTTAGCTTGTATTACAAAATTTCAGTTGGACTAGGATATGAATCATCTGCTGCACAACATCTCTATTATAACAATTATAGTGACGAAAAATTATAAAAAAAAGTGTAATGTAGCTAAAATATAAGCCGTTTGACCAATAAAAGCATGTAATATGACTTCTTAGTTGCGGAATAAATCAAGAAGTTCATTCTGTTATGGACGGTCATGAGGCGCAAAAGATGAAGGTAGAAAGAAAACGAGTTTCTTTCTTGCAAAAGTATGGTATGAGGTATGAGATATTTCAATAAGGACAAGATTAGCATGCAAAAGTGAAATCTATGCCTCGTGGTTACATACCATCAAAATTCCACCACCTGGAACAAAGCCATACTACATAAGATTGAAGAGATATGAACCCTCCATCCCATTTCATCTTCAACCACTGAAAATAGTGGCTAATATGCATTTGTTTTGTGATGACTCCATTCTAGCGGGTAGGTTACATGCTAAGAAGCAGACTGGGTGACTTCACTTTCAGCTATTTCTCAGCTCAGCCTCACTCTATGTGGTCCCTTTGAGGTGCCATGCCAACCCTTGATATAGTTGTGAGATGTACGTATCAGTTAAGGTATTGAACCTGTATCCTGTCCCTGTTTTGTTCCCACCAGAGCTTTGCGTGTCCCTCCCCAAATTTTTCACGACTGTAACAACGAAGGAATATAGTATTAGCATTCTATAGTTTACCAAGCACCATCACAGAAGGGTCCTAACAGATGACCAAGTTGTGCTTGTGCTTCCAGAAACTAAGGAAGTTGCTCTAGCGTGGTTGTGCCTAGAATCTATGGTTAAAACTTATCAGGACCCCGCAGATTTTTGAACAGCACCCCAAGCTAATAATAAAAAAGGGCTAGGGACGGTTCCATCCCGCTGTGAAATTCTGACCAAAACTGTATACGTTATAGGACGAGTCATGAAGATGAAAACGACTGCAAGGTTGGACCTCAGATTATAGTGTTAAACGATCTTCATGCAAAGATGAACCTTATGTGAGAATGTAAGATGGAAGTATGCGATTCAATGTTCATTTCTATGTGCTTTCCAGTGACCCCCATTCGTATAGAATAGAGAATATTAAAATTTGCAAACTTAAGCAACCTACCCCCCCACCCACACACAACCCCTCCTCCCTCCTCACTCATGTTAAAATTAAAGCTACCAAAGGGTACTCAAAATAAAATAAGGAAGAGTGAGATTTTTTACCTGAATCTGACACGTCGAAGCTCCCTAGTACCATCTGCTAATTGTCTAATGGTAATGTACACACCGGGCTCATCTTCCTCTATCCACTCTGACTCGATGTCACTAGCATTGCTAATAGAAACTGAAGCTTCATCTCTAGATGAGGTCGTGGTACGTGATGCATCCATAGAGGACGCCTCGCCTCTTTGGCCCCCAGTGGCATAAGCACTTGGTCCACCGCTGTAATGATAGTTGCCGCCTTGATCTGAAGGGTCACTTGGAAAATAACCTTTAGTTCCAGAAGGCTTATAATAGTTTCGTGGAGTCCACTCTTTGTTTAGTGATGGAGTCATAGGGCTCTCCCTAGCAGATCCAAGCCTCGAGTAAGAAGAATCTCTCTGCAGTACAAGAGTGTAAATTTAATGAGATGTGGGCATTCAAAAGCAATTTCTGTGCTGATGTGTACAGGAAACAATAGCGGGATATTGTGGACGTTTTTAGTGCTCAAAAGTAAATGGAAATTGTTAAGTTGTGAAGACCAAGAATCGTGAAGAACGTTGTGAGTCTTAGGAGTAACACTTAGTCAATAATATGGCTTCCTTTCAGGCGAAGCCTTCACCACTATAAAATCTTGAGTCTCCATGATTTTTCATAAGTTTTCTTGGCAATCCAAAAGCACAAGTAATAGTTGCAAGATAAGTAAAAAGGGTAGCTCCATTGTCCAACCTAATTTGACTTTAGCAGAGCAGTGAAGGATTATTGTCCAACCTAATTTGTATTATGGCAATTGACTAGGCAAAAGCACATTTCGTTTAGCAAGCATGAGACCTAGTTGAAACCACAGCTATGGCAGTGCTTTTTTACTCTTTATCTTCGAAAGGAGGACATAAAGATTAACAAAGATCCATAGGGGAAGAAAATCGAGGTGGGATCTATTAAAGGTAGTTCTTTTCCATTCGGGACGCTAAGGTTCATATGACTCGAAATTTTCACTTTGTGTCTCTTTTTTTTTCTTGGGGTGGGGTTGCAAGGGCACGTTCAAAAGTCTTCTAACCAGAAACTGGCAGATTCTTACATGTTCCTTTCCTTGCACAATTGAATCAGTTAGCTTGGAAAAAGCTCGTTTCTGGTCATATTGGAGGTGGGGGGTCAAGCCCATGCAAATGAAACAAGTCTAATACTCTAAGATGAAGAAAGCCAGTTAAACTAAATATATATGGTATATTTTGTCTGACTACAGAATGTTACTGTCATAAATGAGGGGATAAACTAACTTAATCGTTGACTACTCCATAATTCATTGAAAGCTATGAGTGCGTCTACGCAAGACTAGTGACACATGTCACCAAGGTACAGAATTGAGTAAAAAGAGGAGGAAGTAAAAGGCAAATTACCCCATCCTCGGACCTTCCGGGAGTGTTAAGAGCCTGGCGGTTGAATCTCTGTACATTGTAGAGCTCCATGATCCGGTCGTAATTCTCCCCCCACCATCTCTGAGCTTGCCATTTATCAAACATCTCTCGGCTTCAAATTTAAAATATCCAAGTAATATCAGCATGTAAGTATAGAAGCTACTTGGGTTCAAAGAAATTCAGAAGACAATCCATTTGACATCCAATTGGGTCACGTGTCACAATATCGAAGTAAATTGCTGCTTGATAATGGCAGCTTCAAGGAGGCCCATTGGCCAGGAGAACTTCCTCACACATTCAATCAATCCAAGTATGGACATAGGACTTGAGTGTCTATAATGAAGATCATTTAAAAGTTGGATTCATTAACAATGGGGACCATATGCATCATCTAAAGGACTCGACTCATTGCACGGTCGACCTAGTGGGTCTAGAGTATAGGAAAAACAGTAATTTGTTGATACTTGAAAGGATTAACTTGGCCAACTTGGGGCCTGCAACACAGTAAACCCACCCACCCCACCACCCCAAAACTATAGAAGGAAAAAAAAGAAAAGGAAATTAAGATTGAAAACTGCTATAAAAATCCAACCTTTGCATCTGCAGAACTATCATTTCGAGGGACTATTTCTGTTTATCTAGACATATATTCTGTAATGAAAAACAGAAAGAAGTATATTACTGAAGGGTACCTGAAGCGAATTCGTTTAAGATCGTTCCCGCCATTGGGAAGAGAGACAAAAGTAATTTGAACACCAGGCTCCACTTGGGCCATCCATTCTTTAGGCTCATCCTCGTCCTCCAATACCACTTCTCCAGATTGGGCTGAGACAGACTCTAGTCCTCCAGGACCCCTCATTGCCCCACTGAACCTTGAGTCGTATCCACCGGTTGGGTGGTGACCAGGGCGAGTAAAATCCCAAGCAGGAGTAGAACTTGAACTTCCTGGTTGAATGTAAGGATACGGAACTCCTTCTGAGATGGTATCAAAGTCGGGGAAAGGCCGGTGTCCTTTCTTATAGCTAGGAGAGCTTGTACAGGGCTTGCATTGCTTATAAGCACCCGAGAATTTCAATGCCATATCCTTGATCTGTACAGAATTGAATTTGGATGTTAAAAAGGATTATAAGAATCACGAAGTTCAAGTAACCCAACTTCTGTTCAACAAGGCAATTTTACATGCATCTAAGTTGAAGGTGGATGAGTAGACACATCAAGTAGAACAACTTGTGACATTCTCAAAAAAGAAGATGAAACACGAG
Source organism: Escallonia rubra (assembly GCA_033065855.1). Lineage (NCBI taxonomy): Eukaryota > Viridiplantae > Streptophyta > Magnoliopsida > Escalloniales > Escalloniaceae > Escallonia > Escallonia rubra. The sequence continues at coordinate 137,132 of JAVXUO010000140.1, read as the reverse complement.
AGGGAAGGGTACACTCCAGGTGCTTCATTTACGCAGGAAGTCACCCTTCGATGCAACAGGCATGTGGCATGAAATCTTCAGATACCATGTAAACTCGTAAGACCACTATGCATATATGACAATGAAAAATCTCAAACCATATACACATTTTTGTTGTATAGTGGCTAAAGAAAAAGAACTACAGGGGGAAATTTTGAATGTGTCCGGCTATTCTTTTACACCCTTTCACAGTGCACGGTGTCAGCATAACTATCGAACATCCCAGAAGAAAACGACGGATATGGATCTGTTACATTAAGACACCACTTCAGCTATTCATGTAGAGAGCATAAGACGAAAAGTCTTGATACATGAGATTCCTCCACTTGGCTTCAAATTAGCAGTAACTCAGGAAAACTGACAAATGACAAGGCAAATCTCGTGCGATTATAATACAAAAAGTTGAAAGCCAAGGACTTTTAAGGGTAACTGAAAAGATTGAACCATACTTTTCATGAAATGTCCCATAGTCTAGGGCATGACAAATGCTATTCAGATCAGACAATAAATTAGTGCTTTCATGTTAAAATTAGGGAGTTTAGTTTCCACCTCAGAATTGAGCCTGAAGGACATCTACCCCTGACCAAAATATCAAGTGCACTAGCATGCTCCCTCTTGGACTGATCCATCATGACCTAGCAATCAAGAGAACAACTCCTAACAGAATATTTACGCTTGAATAGACCAAGAGAATGACCCCGTCTATGTCGTATCTTTTGTACATGGCTCGTCCCAATCCCGGCAAACGAGGCCTTGGTCGCATACCACGAACATGAATCCTAATAAATCAAGACTTTATCTCTAGAACATCATCCCATAACATGTGAGTGCATAGGGCGAGAACGGAAGAAAGGGAATTATAGAACTCACACAAAATAGTTACGGGCAAGGCCTAGTTGACGATGATGACGACGATGATGGCTGGACTAGAAACGGTCATATCTCTTTATTTTCTCTTTGAAAAGGTCATAGCAGAGAATTGGAAGAAATCCCCTTGTGCTCTTAAGGCCCATATGGTTACAGTGAATGCAGGCAATATAATGCATAACCAGATGAATCAAAATGGTAATGGACGTTCTGAACGAAATTCAGTTCATAACAAAGTTGAATGATTGACTAAAGTAAATGGCAGGAGAAGTAACTATCTGTATTTACAAGAAAAAAAATTCCGATCAGAGGAAAATGTTTGGATGCTAATATGTAAAAAGAAAGTGGGAAGAAATCTTGAATACTTACGAAAAGAAGAAATAATGGACAAATATGAAAAGGAAAAAGGTACATAGAGGCAGGGTTTTCCTTCTTCTTTTTTTTTTTTTTGGATCCATTCCATCCATTGTCTCCTAGAAAGGATGATTTTTGGCTTCAATAAATTTATTTTCTTTGTTGGTCTAACAAGTGTAATGTGCCAAACTAATTGGTAAAATGGGAATCCCAACTGAATTACCATTCTATTCTTGCACCTATGAGCCCCCGCCCAAGTAGCAGGAGGATCAGGACTGAAGGCCTTAAACCTGACTGACTGACTTCACCAACCATCTACTTTTGCTGCTGGAGCTTTCATTAGGCTGTCACAAATTAATTTTCACAGACCATTGGCATGCAAAGCATTCGCTTTAAGACAGTTGTGAATGGCCTTGGAGTACAACAGTGGGGGTGGACAAGAATTCAACGGTGCGTCACGTCAAGCACACTTGGATGCGTCTTTTCCAAACATGGGTCTGGTCTTTTCTCCAGATCTCCACTCGGGCATTGTGTTTGTGGAATAAACTGTCACTACCCCTGCCATGGACTTGCTTATATATATCCTGGGAAGACTTGACCAAAGCTCCCAGCTTAAACCTTGCCTAATGACCCTTTGTATCAAAGGACAAAAGACTCGAAATCTGTGCAAAAACAGTACATTTGGTAGATGGAAATATTTTGTGATTCCATACTTCAATTTTCATGTTAAAACAGTACATTAGCCCCTCGCCCGCACCTTAGAGGATGTAGCGGGGTAAAGGGTGAAGCAACTAAATATTCTATTATAATTGAACCTCGTCAGTACCCGAAACAACTACAGAACATATCAATTCCCCAAATCAATTTTGCACCATTTTTTTTTCCTCCACAACTTCTCAATGGTACAAAGTTAAAGATGATTCTCAATTGTATCACAGATATTGCGATACATAAACCACCACTAATCGTAAACGCAAAATCTTATTATTATAAAACCATTCCATAAGAGAAGTTATGGAACAAAACCTAACTCATTATCACTATGAACACATTGGTCCACCATAAAAAATAAAAATAAAAATCAATCAAAGTAACAAAGACATCCCCTAGTGCACCATGGGGCACATGTTCCTCCCCAAATAGCAAACCACAATTATACCCAAAAGCTAAAGAGTCTACATAAGTCGGTCTTATTTTCATAAAATGACTTCGGTCAAACTAATATAAAGATCGAAATCGTTGTATCTCACGTTTTTATAATTTAACGTTCACACACACACACACACATCTTGCATAGTTGCATGTCTCTCTCTCACACACACACACACACACACACACACACATCTTGCATGTCTTATAATTTAACGTTCACACACACACATATAAGTGGGGACACAGACAGAGAGAGTCACATATAGGTAGGTGGACACACAGCGTGGCCCTCCTACGTGGGTACGCTGTTACATTTTGCATGTCTTGACAAGAAAGGATAAAATAAGAGTTTGCAGGCAAGAAAAGAAAGGAAAAAAGCAACAACAAAAAAAAAAAGTGTAGGGGAGAGGATAGGGGGCGTAGGATTAGAACCTGCGCCGTCAGGCTTTTGACGGCCTCTTTTGTACTTGGAGTCCCACGCGCGCCTTCATCCTCCGCTTCTTGCTTCGAGCACGTTATACACGTCAGCATCTTCCCCTACCTTTCTAAATCAATTTATTTCTCTGCTTCTCTTTTTCTCTTTGTTTCCTTTCCCCCCCAATTCCTCTGCATCAACACGAACCAAACAAAGGGCAAATGGGAACAATTAATAACCATCCATTTTTGGTCCTTACAACACTTCAATATAGGATTGAGACATCAATAGAGCATACTAGACAAATGAATTCTTTGTGACAGAGCAATTTCACAGGAAAACGACCTTATCCTATGACCATGACATAAACATGCATGTGACCAAGTTTTTCCATTGGATCATATTTAAGGACCCACGATATTTAAATATACAAATTTCAGTAATTTTTTGCCCCATAGACATAATCCGCGCTATGTTTAAGATCGACTGTCTGGCTCAAAATAAAGCGCAAAATAGTTAACGTCTAATTTATGACGTGATTGACACTCACACCCAGAAACTTACAACTATTGGTGACCACAACATTGTTGGGGAGCGGGAAGAATATTCTTTGTTTGGCTAGTCAGTGTGAAAGAAGCAAAGGGATGCAGAGATGGGCATTTGAGAAGACGGGTTCCTTCATTCCATGGGGGACCAAGACCAAATGGGTGTTAAGGGAAAGGGGGAAAAGGTAAAGAGAGATGGGTAGCTCATTGGCTCGGGATCAGAGCTAGAAGGAAATATTGAGTCAATAATTGAAAGCAAAAAAGAGAAAACCCAAAGTGGTCTCCAATGTGGGTTGCTTTAATGTTGTACAAAGACCGAGGAAGAGGAATAAAGAATGAGAGCTGAGATTTTGCGTGAGCCGAAGAAGTTTCTGACGGATTCCTTATTGCTTACAACAACAAAAACCAGAGCCCAGCACAGCCCTTTTTTCATTTTCTCTTCATAAGCACCATCGCTTGAAGAAACGAGGAAAAGTGAGTGTGTGTACTGTGCCTCTGTGTGTGTGAGAGAGAGACAGAGAGACAGAGAGAGAAAGAGAGGGATGGAACAGAGGGTACAATCACTTTCTTTGCTCGCCGGCGTGATTGGAAATTGAATGTGGAGCTGTCGAGTTATGAAAGCTGCTTGTGGATGGCAGAGAGACAAAATAAAGCAGAGAAAGAGAGAGAGAGGGATCACACAGCACAACGACATTATTCATCTTGAAAATGACTTACCCTTCTGCAGGCTCGACCGCTTCTTACAATTTGCTCCTCTCTCTGTCTCTCTCACTATTCATTGACCAGGAAACTGATCTCCACTGTCATGTAGCTTCCAATCTCCAGTGCTGAAAACATACTGAAATGCGAAAATTGTAAAACAAGTGAAAATACTAGGAATCGGGGGGGGAATGCAAGTAAAATTCACATTGAATCATTGACAAAACAGTCAAAAAATTCCTCTTTTTGAGACTACGGAAATATCCCACGTATGGTACTGAAAGTTCCATTTGAAGCGCTGAGCAGACTCTCTAAGCACCAAAAAGAAACCCACACACACACACACAAACTGCAAGAGAAATGGGGTTTCTCGTCTTATGCAAACACTAGTAAAAGCATTTTTCACTCGTAAAAGTACTCCAAAGGGCGGCTCAATATCACACAAAACACACACACACACACAAACAGAGTCCCTCACCTTAGCAAAACCGCCATTGTATCCAATCAATGATTTTCACTTGCAAGAAAAACGTGTTACAGCTCCGAAATAGTACTTCAAAAGGTCAGATAGCATCAACCAAAACCGCCGCCTGGCCTAAAGCTCACCAAAATCCACGGAAATATCGCCGGAGAAAACCGCCGGCGAATCTCCGGCGATTTGGGTTTTTTATTTTTGGAGGCCTCCAAAAACGGAAAGCTCTTTTCAAAATCTCAGCACCGGATTTTACGGTGAGAGTGTGTGTATATCTACCTATATCTATATATATATATATATAGTGGTGACAAAATATGAGCAAATAGAGACAAGAGAATGGAACATCTCTGGTATTTATAGAAAGCGGAGTGTGTGACGCCGTTAAGTAACGGAAAACGTCTATAAATTCAGACAGTGTACAAACACTGGGGACCCACATGTCTAGGGATGTTGCAATGATGCTCTCCGGTGTATGATTAGTTGGCCACGTGTCGGTCTGGGAGTGGGTGAGAACCGTTATGATGGATTAAAGGGTTATGATTTTGTTTTTAAGCAAAAGATTTCGTGGAGATCACAAACAATCAGAATCATCATGATTATGATGTTTTCATTTGGGGGGTTTGAAGAATATTTTGTTCTCTGAGGGGGCGAGAGAGTGGATGATTGATGAACACTTCAATTTTGGATTCTCATAAGAATCAATCTTGAAAACAGCCCTTTTACGCTTTTACTAAGTAAAGATCAAGATCATTGTAAGAATAGAATTTGATTCCTTGCTCATGTTTGGAGTGAGTTTATCATTTTCCTTATAGAATAAGGCTCGTGTCGAAATATGCTCTGCAACCGTGGTGACAGCTAATGTATGATAACTATTGTTAAAAAAAAGTTAAGACATTACTTTTGAAAGTTTACGAAAGACATAGCACTGTCAGGATTGCGACCAAAAGACGCATTAAGCTGCTTAACAAAAAAGAGCTTGTCCCAGGATTCCCTAACCTCAATCTATTGAGGTATTTGATTACCATGCAAGAGCAAGAACTGCAAGAGAAAAAGCCGACTCAGGTAATTCCGGCATCAGGGCTTGGCACGGAACAGAGGGCCATGGGGGGCATGGACGTCATTGGAAACATCATTCAAGAGGCTTCAAATGGTCACGACCACTTAATTAGGTTGGGTCTCAAAAAATTTTGTTTCATGTCTACATATGTTATAGGACCTATTACTTATTGTTTTAAAAGACCACAAATATAAATTAAACATGCACAGATCCTCCTTCGTATTTTAATACGCGCATGCACGACATAATACTTTTTATGAGTTAAGGGTACGAGTAAACTCAATAACCATTACTTCATATATAATCAATAGGTTCCAATTTTTAGGATTCTTTATAATATGCAAATTGGTAGTTTTGATGACTCTTCTTAACTCATTTGGTAATTTTCCATTTCTTTCTAACTTTGGCTACCAACATGCCAAATGTGGAGGAAGACCAACTCATTGCCGCAACCCCTTTATTCACATTCTGCCATGAGATGCATCCACGGACACTTCATCCAACATCCATATGGGTTGTTTTAGGAGAATGGAATCTGATGGGAAGTAACATGAAGCTCTGGGGCTGGCTAGCTGTCCTCTTGAAGAATTGTATTGTATGGTTAAATCCACCTCACAAGTTTTTAGCTTTTGTAAGACAACACAACAAGATTATGGAATCAAAGAGTACACCAGACAGATCCTTATTGGAATGTACCAAAATCCACAATCCCCATCAGCTATACTAATAGGTAGTATTAGTTGTAGTCAACAAAAAGATTCTCTTTAAGTAATAATAGAAAGTATTAGGATGTTTTGTTGACCCATTATTTCTATTATCTTAGTCTTTCCTGATTGTACCACTTCACGTCATTGGCCATTGTAATTGTAAGCTAAATTTTTTGAAATCTGAACGCTTTCCTCGATAGAATGGAAAAGTCAGTAATATAAGAGTCGGACTTAGCCCTTACTAGAATTCGAACCCATCACGAACTTCTTAGAAATAGACTCTATCATGCTTGGATTATGTTCTTCTGTTTCAACGGCATAAATGGTCGGAACGAATGGTCTCAACCGACACAATATTTAGTAAGCAAACCGAGGAATTTTCTTTTCCTCGAGTATGACGAGCATTTTTGTCTTACCTTACCTGAGGACTAAGCAATAAGCATGATGCTCATATGTATAGATAGTACGGTGTGTAGACAAGGTTGGAGCGAGGAGGCCTCTGAGCACTGTCTGTGACCGGTGACCGGTCATCCTCAGTGTTCTGGTCCTGCCTGGACAGGGTACTTGCTGGGGGATTCAGTTTTCACCCAGATCCGTTCAACCTGCTGTGGTCGGTTGTCAGCGTTGGTTGCAATATTTTGCTGCTGCTTTGGAAATTATGCTTTCTTTTAGCTTAAACCAGCTCTTGTTGGCTGTCCCTTTGCTTTATTCCTGTTGGGGCTAACCCCTCTTTCAGCAAAGAAAAATGCTTGGAATCATGAGAGAACAAAGACCAACTCATCAGCCGCCCCCCACCCCACCCCACCAACCAAATCCTCCCACCCTCATTAACAAAATTGATTTGTTATTTTGGTCGTAGATTTCAATATGAAAAACGAATCTTAAATGGTTCAACATAAATCACGTGATGCTAATTCATCAAGTGCCGATGCTATACATATATTATATCTTTATATTATAGACATATTAGTGACAATCGCTCACAACCTTCTGTCCAACCTGAACGTTATAGAAATAAGTCCTACGTAAATACAGCATCTGTATCAGATGGCCACCAGTCGGGTCTCTATTATTTGTGGATGATTAGACCTAAACCAAAAAACTCTTATGGGTGGTTGAATGAGCTTGAGCTATCAGAGTATCAGATCCTTTCCATAATCTCTCTCACTCTCACTTTTGAGAAAACATGGATATGGCCAAGTGTCAGAGAATGAGGAGCAAAGCTTTGATGTAAAGATGTTCTTGCAAGATCTTCCTGTGCAAGAAAAGCATAGTCAAGGTTCAAAGCCATGCCTCTTCAATCTCACCTATCCCAAATTGGTTCAGTTCAAAATCTATCACTTTAAATGGAACCTTTTCCATTATTCACATCTCTTTCTCTCCTGCCTATGTAGATCGCAAAGCAAGCGTGACCAATAATGAGCAACTACACACAGAAGTATTCTTTTAGGTTAGGATTGCAATATTGACCATCTGAGCTTTGTACCATCAAGGGACCTTAATGTCGTCATGCCAACCCTTGGTGGCCTTTAATTTGAAAGAACATTAGCCTAAAGTTCTTGAATGATATATGTTCTCTACTATTGTCTAAATTGGGTAATTTGCATACAGATTCCTCGTGGTTTGAGCAAGTTGTAAAACCACACTTTGGGAGCTTCTATTTTTTGCAAATGACCACTCTCTTGTGTTGATTCAACTGCAACTATTAAAAGAGTCATCCAAATTGACGGGACATGATACTTGCGCTCTTGAAAAATGCATTTTAGACAAATATTTAATACGTGAAAATGACAACCAGCCCTAAAAATTGTATGGTGCTAGTGCATTGCCGATACAACGTTCATTCGAGGTCCCTCGGAAACTATTTTCTGGGTACGCTGATGTCTTGGCAGAATTATTGTTTCTGTTGATCTCTGTAAAAACGTGCTGACTTCAATCTGGTTTCATCCCTCCTTACCACAGGGCTGAAATTTGCATGCGCGGTTAAATAGTAGAAGAGCTTGTTCGACTGAATTTCTTCTTAGCATTACCTTGTCGTTTCTTGATGGTTAGCAGTTAAGAGTGGCGCAATATGGTTGGCTGAAAATTTTGCATCATTCTTCATGCAGTATACCTACGCATTTTAGAGTCTGTGATAGTTTTTGGTGGCTGTCCTGAACTTACATATTCATCCGTTGGCTAGAAATATGTTGCTTATTAGCTTGGATTAGTATCAAGATGTTCTGCAGTGCTCGAGCCTCTTATGCTGTGTTGCTATTTCGGAACCACTGACCGAGCACATTTTGTGAATGAGGCCGTGAAGCCTGTTAATCAGAAGCATACTAGCTTTCTGGTCATCCGTGGTGCAGCTGAAGATTAATGGAGGATTCAACAGCTGAAGCCTGTTTACCGGAAGCATATGTAGATTAAGTGTGTTAGCTGTGGCTCAAGTAGGTACAAGATTATAAAGGAAGTTGGTAATGGAACTTTTGGTACTCGGGAGGTCCTCCCATGTACCTGTGTACCTTGTCTAACATTGCTATTGAATGTTAACTGGGTTCATGTTTAGATGTATGGAATATAGAAACATTGGGTATACGGTGCTTCTACGGTTCCGTGTTTATGTATTCACTTGCTCTTTTTGCAGAAAACTTGCTTGTTTCATTTAAAAGACTTAATAAAATTTGCTGATTTCGGTCTTGCTCGTGAGATCAGCTCTCAACCACCATACACTGAATATGTATCGACACGCTGGTGGGTTATTTCTTCTCCAAATCTGTTTTGCCTTTTTTAATTTGGTGTTAGTGGTATTTTATATACTTATATAAAGTATCATGTTTCCAGGTATCGTGCCCCTGAAGTTCTTCTCCAGTCACCAACATGTTTAGTTCACGCCTTGCCTCATATTTAGGATCCTATAGATCAGACCACTTTTTTTTTTTTCCCCTTTGTTTACTGCTACTTGATAATTGTTGCAGGTATGAAACGGAAGCTGGAATTGAAGTATCAGGCGACTCGCAGTTTTGTTTTATCGTATGCTTTTCAAGTCTCGTGACTGATATGCTGTGATCTTGGTACTGATGGTGGTTGATACAATTTCTTTCTAGGATGCAATTAGGAATGATAAATCTTTGAAGAAGTCCGCCAAACCACCACCAAGATATCAATTACCTGCAAGAAATGGTTCAAGTTCGTTCGTGGCATCTACTTGTTTCTGTTTTCGTGTTTTTGCCAAGATATTGACAACCTAGTTATCAAGGACTTAATGTCACCATCTCTTGGAATGGTCACCTGCACTTCAACACCCCACCCCACCAAAAAAAAACAAATACAGTTTTCAAATTACGGAGTTTACTGGTTTAAGTAGAGATTTGTTTTTGATGTCAATGTAGCTAATGCAACCTGTGACTGGTGACATAAAGGCGACTTTCATGGGAAAGCCACGTGGAGTTTCTGAGACTGCTGAGAAGTTGGCAAACATGGCAATTGGTTCTGGCAGACTGCTTGCGAGGCAGCAGCCTTTGCCGCCTCCACCGATGAAAGCTGGAGATTCAGGCCGGAAGAATGTACAACTCCCGGAAGGTGGCAGGATGAAAGAAGAACTGGAGTAATTGAAGTGTATGCATGAATATATTAGTCCTTGTACATAACAAATTACAACTCCTTTTCAATATCCATGCACAAACTCCTCTTCTTTTACGTTTATAGAAACCGTGGGTGATGATGATGTGTCAAAGATAAGAGTCATCTTGATGATAGAATTATTCTTCAAACTAGGAGGGGGCCTTTTCAGTCACTACTCCTTAACTTGGTGTTCAGTTAGTTGGTCCGATTTCGGATGTAAAACAGCTTGGGATGGCGCCCCATCCCAAGCATGCAATCACAACCATGATATCATATTCAGACAAGTAGGCCTTGATTAGGGATCGTTCGAGTACCTAGCAACCTTTTACGGGTCATATTACTATGTATGTGTTACGCGAGCCAAACTACCTAGCAATTCTGGCATGAACCACGTTAGAGTGCATGATCTAAACTCATCAATTTCAGCGACCTCAAACCAGAAGTGCAACGGAGCTTTAGACTTTACTGTTACGGAAACGTAATAGGACTTTAATTTACAAAAAGATCTTGGACCCCTTCAACCATTAAAGCCACGGCACTAAATGCATAGGACAAATATGCATCTTTCATGCATTCATGTACACATTACACTACAAGAAAAGGGATCTTTAGTGACGGACACAAATCCGTCACTAAAAGTCACTTTTACCGACGGATTTCCCCCGTCGGTGAAGATTCATCAGTAAATTTTTTTACAGACAGGAACTTCCGTCGCTAAAAACCTTTATCAAATGATCTCCACTGACATGATTTTTGCGACGGATTTTTCGTCGCTAAAAGTGTTAAAATATTTTCTATTTTCGCCAAAAATTTTAAATATTAAAAAAAAAACTTTTTGCGACGGAATGTGTCTGTCGCTAAATCTCGGAAAGGTGGCAAAGTCAATGAAAATTTTGAAACATGACTTTGACCTAACAGAATACCCATATACATAACGGAATTGTCAAAATGACCATATTTTCCTTGACAAAAAGGTAAATTGTTTACCATGCCATTCAAATTAGGGTTCAAAAAGAAGGGTTTCAAGTCATTCCTTTATCCCCCTAATTTTCAAATTAGGGTTTCAAGTCATTCTTTTTTTCTCCCTAATTTTCAAATTAGGGTTTCAATTCTTGCAATTCCAACACTTATTATCCAAATTTTCAAGAAATCAGAAGGCATGGGGTAGGGGAAGGGAGGGGGACGGCGCACAACGGGGTGGGGGAAGGGAAGGCAGCGGGGCGGGGGACGACGCCAAGACGTGGTGGGGGTAAGGGGAAGGGGAAAGCGGCGGGGGTAAAGGAAATGAGGGCGGGGGACGACGGGATGGGGTGAAAGGGAGGGGAAGGATGGGCGGGGGACGAATGTACGGGGTGGAACAAAGTGGAAGGCGGTTGGGTAAGGGAAGGGAGGGGGACGACAGTGGGTGATGGGGGAGCAGGGACGTGATGGTGGGCAGTTGGAGCAACATGAGTGGTGCTCGACGGTGAGCATTGACGTGGTGGTCGACAGTAGGCAGCGGTGTGGTGGTGGTACAGTGGGGGCAGCGGCATGGTGGTGAGTGGTCGGAGCAGCGGCGTGGTGGTGGGATGGTGGGGCAGCGGCGTGGTGGTGGCCGGTGCGAGTAGCGGCGTGGTGAAATGTTGGGGGCTGCCGCATGGTGGCTGGAGAATTCACCTGTGTCTGATGGAAGAAGAGAGAGATAAGGGGAAGAGAAATGAGGCTCGTGAAAGAGAATGTGGAATAGTGAGAAGAGAGGTAACAGTAATCTAGGGGTAGGATTGTCATATTTTGAAATTATGTACTGATGACGTCACAAAAATTACACTTTTTGGACAGATATTTGACGGATGGACACAAGTGTTACTTTTTTAACGTTTGTGGTCACGGTTTGTTACCTTTTGAAAGTTAGTGTCGTTGACTGTAATTTCACCAAAACCTCAGGGACATAAGTATAATTAATCCTAAGACATTACTCTCCCTTTCTTTCTCTTCTCTCTCCTGTAACCGGCGACAGCTCCTCGGTGACTCCCCACCCCTACCCGACGCCACAGCTCTTCCATGGCGCCATTGTTCACCACTGCCTCATCACTGCTGCCACGCCACCACCTGTATATACATTTAACCCTAATTACATTCTGAGCATTTATAGTGTAATGCATGTGAGTTTGAATTTGTTATAATGCATTGGTTTAATTTGCTATAATGTATAGTGTGATTTTATGTTTAGTCTAAATTGTATGTAAGTTTTTTTTTTTTTAATTTCAATTGTATGTAAGTTTAATTGACCCTAATTAACCCCGAATTAACACTAATTAACCTTAAATAGCTAAAATTAGCCATAATTAGCCCTACTCAGCTCTAATTAACACTAATTAACCCTATTTCAATGATTATTAAACTAAACTAAACACTAATTAACCCTAATTAAACTCAATTAACTTTAATTGACTCTAATTAGCTCTAACTAGCCTCGTTGGGGCCTTAATTAGCTCTAATTAATCCTAATCAACACTGATTAACCCTAATTAAGTCTTAAATTAACCCTAATTATATTGACAGTAACTAACTCTAATCAAACCCAATTAACTCTAATCAACTCTAAATAACTCAAATTAGTCATAATTAGCTCAAATCAACCCTAATTAATTAACAATGATTAATCCTATTAGCCTAATTAAATGTTAATTATCCTGATAAACCCTAAACAAACCTAATTAACCCCAATTACCCTAATTAAATCTTAATAGCCTCGACAACCCTAAATAGCCCTAACTAACCATAATGAACTCAATTAACCTAATTAAAACCTAATACATTCCTAATTATCCTAAATACAACTTGGCACTAACTATATACGTAAACCCCATCACAATCACAGGTAGGACAATATCAACTCCGCGAACAAACTTTATATTCCACTAAGAAACGTGAGTCGGCTTCCCGCATTAGGAATATTCGTTCTTATTTTGTGAAGTCCATTGACAACGAGTTAGGGTTATCAATGAATTTTAAAGTGAATCATTTCGGTTATGGCATGTTCTTGCAATTAACCTAATGATTCCATCTATCTGAAATTTTGATATTTCAGAAAGATTGTTGCGTATATTACCAATTCTTAACCGCATGCATGCATAATGATATTAATTCCGATAGTTATTACGGTTTACTTATTTGATGATATTAATGTATTTCTTTATTAAAATCCTGGAGTGTTCGGCAAAAACGAAGATGCGTCCCTGTGAAGGGCTGATTCTTTGAGCACTGATGTACTGAAATGACTAGAATGCTAGGACGAGGGAGGCCATATGGCAAAAGTGGAAGGTATGATTTTTTCTTTATTATTTGTAATATTAGTGCTTAGTATTTAAATTAATCGTACTGATTAATTAGATGTCTCGTAGAAGGGGTCGAGTTTGAGTCGCCTGAGTAGCAGGCGTTAGGGCGGCAGGCTTTTTTTGCGAATATTTGGCAAAAATTACTGACGATTGCTACATGACGCATGGGAGCAGGCGAGGAAGATGCTGCCCAAAGGTGCCCCGATAGAAGAGTGGAAGACGTATCCTCTTTATTGGATCTCACCATCTGTATGGGGGCAGATTGTTAATAAGTGGATCACTGATCCAACTTGGGAGGCGAAGAGTAAGAGTGTGAAGGAGAACACACAGGACAAAGATCCTACGCACACGGGGGGGTCGGTGTCTTAAGACGTTGTCGGACACAAGAATGCGGCTGAGCACCCGAACCTGGAGAAGGATGAGGTCTATGCTTTGATGTACACGATGATACACGCGAGGAAGAAGGATATGGATGTTGCACATCGGGCGAGGGACTTTGGTTCAGAAATTTCCAGGCAGGTCGATTTAAGTTATAAATTAATTTGTTTATTATTAAAATTTTGGCTATGTATTCGATATATATTGCCTTAATGTCTTTAATGTCAAATAACTATTTTGTAGGCCTTGTATGAATAGATCGGGGGGTTTTGGACAGCAGTCCGGACAACCATAAGCGTCCACGAGTACGGGTACGAGTACCGGAGGATTGAAGCGGTGGCTATATACCGGGGGTCGTCGATAAGCAAAAAAGGCGTGTACACGGCATACCCAACACTATTGCACATGTCTTGATAGGATCCTCACCCCCTACTGCCCCTCCATAGACACAGACATCGATCACGGGGCGACTGTTACACCAAGACAAGATTCATCGCATTACTGATGAGGTGTTCAGGATGATCAGGGCACAGAAGGGTTAGGTACAAACACTATATATGATTACTATCGAGATTAATGCGTTCGTGCCTTTACCTGCAGAACACTTTGTTGCACATACTGAGCCGGATCTGGATGACGATACCCGCGTGGATGAGGACAATCAGCATGATGCAGATCCTGATCTCGCCGACCCCTGAGCCATTCCCCCTTCTCATGCCCTCCTGGACTTGTGCTCCCCTCCCTTCCCTTCCCCTATTTGTGTCCCCCTCCCGTGCCCTCCTGAACTTTTGTATATATTTTATTTTTCGATTAGTGTAGAATTTGTAAATTTATATACTTTGTGTTTGTTTTAGGGTTAAATAATTGTTAATCACGGTATATATAAATTTACAAATTCTACACTAAGATAAGCAATTATTTAACCCTTATGTGGATTGAAAATTGAGTGTTGGATTTGTGATTAGAGGGTGAAATTTGAATTACAGGTTTGGGTATTAAAAAATTTTAAAAATATATTTTAAAAATTAATTTGACTTTTAGCGACGAATTTTATTCCGTCGCTAAAACTCTTTAATTAAGGTGTACTGAAAACCTTTAGCGACGGATCATTTTATGTTTGGACATGCTTCATTTACTTCGCTAAAGTTATTACTGATGGACTTTTAGTGACTTATATTCCGTCGCTAAAAGTCCTTTATTTTTGCAGAGGGACCTTTGGCGACGGACTTCTCCTTGCTAAATATTTTACGAAATTAATAATTTTTGGAAAAAAATTAAACTAAAATACAGAAATTATCTTTAACGATGGAAAGTTTGTCGCTAATTTAATTTATCGGCTCATCGGTAAAAGTCTAATTTTGGCGACAGATTTTCAAATTCCGTCACCAAACTTTTGGCGACGGGGTTATAGGCAACGAAATTTTAGCAACAGGACACTCGTCAGTAAAAGTCTTTTGTGATTGATTTAGGCTTTTTAGAGACAGAATTGTCCGTCGCTAAAAGACTAGTTTTTTGTAGTGCTAGAAATGAGGTTGCATAGAAATTTAAATACACGGATGAACCTTGGACCCATACCAACCATTAAACGTGATATAGCTAATAATACACTTTTAATCAGGACGTGACACGTGTCGGGTTTGACTCATGATCAGCTTAGTCAACTACGAATTTGGTGGTTGCCATATTGGAGGAATGAGAACTCTAAAAGGAATATAACGGGATCCTCAAGGATCCCAACATAATCTTCACATATCTGGCCCAAGGCCCAGCCATCAGGCTCTTAGTCCTACTAGGACTCTTCTGCCTATAGCTATATAAATGGGATTATCCTGGGTATGCTAACAACTTCACACACATTGACATAGTGCTTTTTTTTTTATTCAGAGTTCTACCCCTACAGCTACACTCTGACTTTAGCATCAGTGAGTTCTCCCACTGGAACCCCCACCCAGCGGTCACTCTTTTCTTCTGTATTGTTGGTCAATCCTTCGGTCGTGGTTCCCGATCAAGTTTTTAGCAGTGGCACAAGGCATGAAAGTGGTGCACGAGTGAGGTGACATCTGTAGCGGTATAGGCGTCGTGTCGAGGGGCCCATGATGCATGAACGACGCATGGGCGCGATGACGGCTGTCCCAGAATTAGGCGTCGTGCCGAGAGCACGTGATGCATGAACCACGCATGGGCGCGGTGACAACTATCGTAGAAGTGGCTTCGTGCCGAGGGCACGTGACGCATGAACGACGCATGGGCGCAACATTAGCTATCGCGGAAGTAGGCGTCACGAGGTCAGAGCATGAGTGATGGTGAGAGTCACAGCAACTGCACACGGTCGTAGGTAATGGACGCCACAGAGGTCGATGCACGGAACTACGGTGGGCACCGTAGAGACGGCGCACTATCGCGGGTGACAAACGGCTCAGATTCAATGTGCTGCTGCGAGCGACGGACGTCATGAAGGCAGCACGTGGGTGACGACGGGCGTCTCGATCAGAACGTGGGCAACGATGGGTGGGTGATGGCAGGTGTCACAAAGAAAACACACAGGCAATGACGGGCATCGCAGAGACCCCGCGTGGCAGTGGCCGAAAGACGTCATAGAATCAGGGCACGGCCAACGGCGGTTATTTCCGACGGTGCACGGTCGAGGCCAGTGCAAGCATTGGGGGGAAGCCAACCCCTCAGAAGGGAAGGCTGTCGACCCCTAAAGAGGAAGTCGGACACCCATTTAAGGGGAAGGTCGGTCGACCCTATAACGTGAGGCTTGTGGACTTCTATAAGGGGAAGGCCGCCAACCCCTTAAGGGGAAAGCAGGCCATCCCCCAAGAGGGAGGCATGCGACTGACTGGCCAACCCCCAAGGGGAAGGCGTGCGCTCAACTGATGTCAAATTGGTTCCCGTAAGTTAAGACGCGCCGACGTCGTTATGCTAGCAACAAAGGTCACGCAAAAATAATATCTTAAAAACAAATAATCGTAAAAAAAAAAAAAACATGTGATTTGAACGTGTGCGTTTTGACCTCTCGAAAGCGTTGGAAAATTGACTGTGGACTACGGTTACGTGTCACGCAAAATGGGACCCACAATGGGCCATGGGTGTAATCAAAATAGGTTGGAAACATAAGCCCATTGCGAGGGGTGCCCGCGAAGGGGCGATCCGAGCGGGCACCGCACGCATGAATACCGACAAGAAAAAATAATGCTAGCGGAAAAAAATAACGATAGCAAAAATTAGGCTACACGTTTAGAGGACTTGTCAAATTTTTGGCGGGAAGACTTTGAAATTTGAATGAGTGGCCAAGATTAAATCTTGGGCCACATATATAGAAAAGGGGGTAGTTTGGAGTCTTTCACTTATGCACTCAAGACTTTGAGAAAGATTAGAGAAACTTGAAGGTTCACAAATAGCGGTGCTTCTTTGGACTGTTGGTTCCCATATTCGCGTTGCCTGCCCCACACAGCTTTACTCTGCATGTATAAAATGACTGACCACACAGCGTCGGCATGATTAGAGAACGCCCTGGCCCTAGCCACCGGTCCACTATTAGTTCCCATATTCGTGTTGACTGCCCTACACAGCTTTGCTCTGCTTATATAAAATGACTGACCACACAATGTCGGCATGATTAGAGAACGTCATTGCCCTAGCCACCGGTCCAAAATCCATAGTGAATCCCATAGGGGTGCATTAAGAGACACGGAGAGAACTTAACAGTGGTGGGGGAGGGTCCCTAAGCCTGACTGTCAGGTGAACTAGGCGCGATGCCCTTCTAAGACCTGCTCCCGTCTCGGAGTGACCCAAGGGTCATCATCCTAAAGGCACCGAAGATCACGAGTAACATGAGTGCAACATGGTCACAGCTCAGGCGTGCGTAATGTCATGCAAGTCACCCCAAGCGGAGATAGTGTCTTTGAGAGTGAGCCTAGCCCGCTGCAAAGGGTCCCCATGCCAAAGCATTGTGAGAGAAGCATTTCAAAATGCTGCACATTCCAAAGAGTGCCTCGAAGCATGTTCCACGTCCACGGCGGGGGCGCATGGTGTGTTGAACAAGTTCGGTGCCGAAGAGCACGTAACATGAAAATGGCGCACGAGTACGGCAATATCTGTCGCGGTATGGTGCCAGTTGCACATGTCATGAAAATGGCGCATGAGCATGATGACTTCTATCACAGGATGATGCCAGGGGTACAAGACATGAAAGTGGTGTACAGGCGTGGCGACATCTATCGCGGCATGGGCGTTGTGCCAGGGGCACATGATGCATGAACGGCGCATAGGCGCGGTGACGGCTGTCGCAGAAGTGAGCGTTGTGCCAGGGGCACGTGACGAATCAACAGTTCGTGGGCACAACAACGCCTGTCGCGAAAATGGGAGTTGTGCTAAGGGCACATGACGTATGAATGACGCATGGGCGCGGCGATGGCTGTAGCGGAGGTCGGAACTTGGGCGACGATAAGCGTCGTGGAGCGGAGATGGTGCTCGGTAGCGGCAACATGAGTCATAAAGGCGGGGCACAAACGCAAGTAACGGACGTCGCGGAGCTAGGGCGCAGGTAATGGCGGGCATAGCTAAAACGACATATGGGTGACGTCAGGCATCAAAGAAACGTGGGGGACAATGCGCAAGCGAGACAGGCATCGCGGATACGGTGTGCAGCCGCGGTCAATAGATGTCATGAAGTTGGCAGCAGGCGATGTCAGGTATTACGAACGGTGCACGATCAACCAATGCACAAGCATTGGTTGGAGGCCAACCCTTTAGAGGGAAAGGCTCACCGAACCCCTTCAAGGGAAGGTCGCCGACCCCTTAGGAGGAAGGCAGGCTGACCCCATAGAGTCCTGCACACTGACTGATGTCAAATTGGTCCGTGTAAGTTGAGACACGCCAACATCGTTACCTTAGCGACTAAGGGTCACAAAAATAATTTCTTAAAAATGAAGAATCGGGAAAAAAAAAAAGGCTAAAAAATGCACGTGATTTGAGCGTGCATATTTTGACCGGTTGGAAGCATTGAAAAATTAACCGTTGACTACGGTTACCTGTCATGCAATACTGGACCTACAGGGCCAATGGTGCGACCAAATAAGTTTGGAACACCAAACATACAGGGGGGAGGAGGAGGTGGGGGAGAAACCTGATAGAGTGGGGAGGCAGAAGGTGCAGACGCAACGATGGAGTCGAGCAGTGGAGGCAGTGGTGGAGTCGGGCAATTCTGAGAATCCAGATGCGAGATTTGAAAAGCGACGGGTTTTAGTTTAGGACAATGACTTTCTCTTTTTATTTTCGTAAATCATTTTCTTAAAAAATTGCCTTTCGTTTATACGAATGGTAAACATTTTTCATCAATAGTTTTTGAATAAACACGTGAAAACTTGAAAATACAGACAATATTTTTAGAAAGGCTTTTGATGACACAAGGAAACCGTGTGCGACACTCGTCTTACCACTTACAAGAAGAATCGACCAACCAATCTCTATAATTTACAGGCAACATTGCAATTTACAGTGTATAAAGAGTAAATTTCGACACAAGGGCAAAACGGTGGTGAATATTTTCATTACTTCAAAAGCATCATACATCTTACAAAAAGCTTTATTTGCATCCGCAATATGCAATATAACTAGACTAACAAACTAGAACAAAGCAAGGGGACTCTCGTGGGTAAGGGTTTGGTAAAAAAGCAAGGCCTTAAGTGTCGTTGAATTTTATCAATAATTATATATAATGATCATTAATTACCATTAAACAAGTGTTGTAGTGCCTTAGCTGCGACCATGGTTTTGGAAACAAAACAAAACAAAAAAAATTGATTTACCACCTGAGTCTAAGGTAGCGTTTGAAATCTATTCTGCATTTTATAAAACTGAAAAAACAAAATTAAGCATTTGGCGCACAATTTTTATTTTTTTTCTTAAGTTTTTAAAACAAGATTGTTTTTTAAAACTTCCATTTTGGAGTTTTGGATTTTCAATTTTTGTTTTTGTCTTTGTTTTGAGACCCACCTCTCCCCCCCCCCCCCCCGGCCCTCGCCACCGGCCACCACAACCACCACCAAAGAAAAACTCAAAAAAAAAATATTGTAATCAAATACCCATTTGTTTTTGTAAAAAATAAAAACTAAGCTGATTTTCATTTTCATTTTTTGGGGAAATGACAAATGAACCCCCCCCCCCCCCCCCGCCCGTGTATCTCGGGTTTGCAGGTTTGCAAGTCGGCCCTTCGGGTATTAATTTTTACAATTGACCCCCTTCATCTATCAATAATTATACCCGGCTAAAATTGGACATGAAACTCCAATAATGCATTCACTAAAATGCCAAAGTATACATGGTAACTGAAAAAAAAAACCTTTAAAAATCAAACTGAACCAACCCTCCTCCGTACCCCACCCTCTGCCCACCCCCGCCGATGCCGTCAATAGACCGACGGGGCCCCTCCTTCCACCCCATCCCTCACCCCTCCCCCCCCAACTCCGTTGTTGAAATCAACAGCCAATGCCCCAACCCTTTGCCCCCACCCCCGTATAGCACGCCCATGATGCCCCCTCCATTCCGCTCGTCGCCATCATCATCGACCGGCGTCGATCTTGGCTTGGTGGCCGTGTGCGATTGTGATGCAATTTTTGCCTTGATTTGATGCGATGCCCATGTGCGATTGCGGAGTTTTGGTGGTTGTGGGCTGCTTTTTTGGTGTGGTGGCAGTGTACAGTGGTGGTTAAGGCTATTTTAAGGTGGTTGGTTGTGGTTGTGGTGGCGGCATGCGGTGGTGGATTGGGTGGTTGGTGGTGATACTATTGAGCATTGTGGCGGCATTATGAGCAAGGTGGTGATTTGGTGGTTTGGGTTGGTAATGGGTTCGGTGGTTGGGGGTGGTGCTTATGTTGGTGATGGTAGTGCTTGAGGGTGGTTGTGGGTGTGGCAACGGCGGTAGCCGCGGTGGTAGTGAAGAAAGAGAGATGAAAATTTGAGGAAGAGAGAAGTAATGAGAATTATTGGATGAAAGGGCATTTGTGTCCTTTTTCACGTCAATTGAACAATTAATTGGTCAAAATTGATCGATTGTCCTCAATTGCAAAAAATTGATAGTTTAGTGCAAAAATTAATACCCGAGGGGGTCAACCCGAGAACCCGATATACAGCATATATAACTTTGACTTGTTTAGCTTCTAAAACAAATTTTTTGATAAAAATCTTCTGTTATACAGCATTTCTGTCATAATCTATATATATATAAAAAGCTGAAGCCTTCGCTTAGAATTGCGACACGTAGGATTTTTAGAGCTTTATATTTACGCCACGTAGGACTTTTTAAGAACTTTCTCCTTCTGCCACATAAGCTTCAACTTTGCATGTGATAGTCCCCTAACTTAATTGGTCTCTTTATTTAGAGTTCAACTCTTTTGAATTGGATATATATAATCAAGAATCCTATATGTTTTGGTATTCTTTTCCTTTTCTACTCTATTTAACCCTTTCTTATAATTTATTATTAAAAAATTCGTAGGTCTACTTTAGCCTATATTTATAAACTTTATAAAACTAAGAAACTAATTTTACACCTTCTAAAACTCTACCTAATTAATATACTCATATATTAGGCCTTAATTTTGCTTATTAAAACCTCAAAAGTACTTTGAAATAACAATATAAAATCTCAAAAATATAAAGTGCGAAAATCATACCCTACTTACTAATTCTTTTTGTAATTTTACAAAGTTCCATTCTAATCTATCATACAAATGTAGGCATAATCAATTAATTCGTAAGAATTTTAACTTCATTTACGTGTAAAACTTTTTATATACAAGACTATGTCTTTTTTACGGTACATCAAATATCAACTTAAAAATTAGGTATTGCAACTACAACAATATGTACCATTTCTCTTTAAAATAAAGTTTGAAAAAATATTATTCTAATTTGACATTATTTTAGCACTTCGCATTATTAATTGGTTAACTTACTAGAATTTAATTTGATTAGTAGCACTTAAATAGACTTTTAATATGAACAATATTTACAATCCTACTTCCTAAGTTTTTACAATGGTTTTACTAAACATTTTGTGGGTATATTTGGCCGAAGTTTTGTAAACCTTAACTATAAAATTGGAATATCAATTTTACATATTTTAAATCTCTATCTAATCAATCTATATATTCTTATTAGGCCTTGAATTTTGACTAATAACGCCTTAAAAGTACTTAAATATAACAAAATCAAATCTGACAAATGTATACATGAGAAACATTAACAATCTTTTCTCTTTACGGAACATAGAATATGCATTCTAATATACTCTGCCTGTTATTTCTGTAATTTACAATCTAATTATGAGATTTTCAATATAATTATTCCTATCGATAGTATCACGAATCTTTGTTCTTTTGTCAGTTATATGAAATCTTTAGTAGCAAGCAAACATAAGAATATGAAAAATCTTTGAAATAATCACGCCTTAATGTATGCACACTACATTTAGGCAATAAAGACCGAGCAAATCTAACATTTCTGTTAGCGAGAATCTAAGCAAATGTAGAAAACATCTTTGGTTAATAATTAGCAGCCTAGAGTTTTACCAAGTATGATAATATGGTAATCTGTATGAGCAAATAATGGTCAAGGGACGCAAGATGCTTTTCATGGTTTTTGGTGTTGTTAAGGCAACCTGAGGAGAATATGATGTCAAATTTCTTATAGAGTTGGTTGATATTAGTTTGTTTTTGTCGCATTCTGTGACAGGACATACAATTAATTCATTAGCAATTAGATATTAAGCTAACTAGCATGGAACTACAAAGAGAACATTTAGGTGGTAAAATATAGGGCGCAAGCATCAAGTGTCTAGCTTCAAAAACAAACTAGATGGTAATAACAAAAGTTTTAGTCTAGCATTCAGTCCGCTTATTATCAGTTTTAAAAAGATTTTGTTAGGTTGACAAAAGACACTCACCTGTTATTAGAAAGAGACATGGTAATAGAATTTATTTGTTGAAAGTATATGCCTGCTTCAATGTGCATATATGCAAGAAATATTGGCAAAAGAAAATGCCTCAGAACCTCTTATATTTTAATTCCCTGCTCTCCATTTATTGCTATAAAACGATCACACTTCACTATTTATATTTTGGTTTACTGTCCGCTTTCATGGATTAATTTTAGTGGATTAATTCGGACGTTGGTTCTCAAAACACACCAATCTGGATTGCTTAAAAGGAAAGAAAATGATAAAGTCCATTGGTCGAAAGAAATGAGAAAGTAGAATAAGGGTTTAAGTATAGTATCAAATGATTGCAACATTTGAAAAGTAAACCTATTGACACCTTGATAAAACATTCTACCTTCGCTCCATAATGTCAATTATGTTCTAGCTAATTTGTTGAAGAACGTAATGTAAACTATGCTCCAAACACAATCAATGTTTTTGAATCTCACTATTTATTTATCTGTTGTACTTGGTTAGTCATCATGTCATTAACTATTGATCTATTGTTATATATTTAATTACAGCGCCTGTCATATATTTCATTCTAGAATAATGAAAGAAGACTTAGAATCTCCAAGAGATTTGAAATAGAGTACCATTTTCTCTATTGAGATTGCTAAAAGTAACTTTGGAGAAAATCTTTCCTAAGCTTTTTTGTGAGTTTGTGGTCTCATAAACTAATATTTTAAGTTTAAGATGCTACACTTGATTTAGAACCAATTCTTTTTGAAATTAAATTACAAGAGGTAATTGAATTTGATTGGGGACTAAGTAGTTCGGATTAGTATAAGTCTTGGAGAATAAAAAGAAATGTAAAATAAGGGTTTAAGAAATGAGAAAGTAGAATAAGGGTTTAAGTATAGTATCAAATGATTGCAACATTTGAAAAGTAAACCTATTGACACCTTGATAAAACATTCTACCTTCGCTCCATAATGTCAATTATGTTCTAGCTAATTTGTTGAAGAACGTAATGTAAACTATGCTCCAAACACAATCAATGTTTTTGAATCTCACTATTTATTTATCTGTTGTACTTGGTTAGTCATCATGTCATTAACTATTGATCTATTGTTATATATTTAATTACAGCGCCTGTCATATATTTCATTCTAGAATAATGAAAGAAGACTTAGAATCTCCAAGAGATTTGAAATAGAGTACCATTTTCTCTATTGAGATTGCTAAAAGTAACTTTGGAGAAAATCTTTCCTAAGCTTTTTTGTGAGTTTGTGGTCTCATAAACTAATATTTTAAGTTTAAGATGCTACACTTGATTTAGAACCAATTCTTTTTGAAATTAAATTACAAGAGGTAATTGAATTTGATTGGGGACTAAGTAGTTCGGATTAGTATAAGACTTGGAGAATAAAAAGAAATGTAAAATAAATGAGATCTAAGACAACTTTTAACTCAATTACAAACCATACAACTTTTAACGCTAGCAAAATATGGAGGTAGACCTGCCATTGGCAGTAAAGGTGCAATTGATCTTACACATGTGAATGATATTATATTTTTGGTAATGGTGGCGGTTGACTGCAATAGTATTATACAACGGAAGTGGCGGTAGTAGTGATAGTAATGGCGGGAACTGTAAAGATGGTAATAACTATAATGGTTGGTGACAATAATGGAGACTATTTAATGAAAATGGTAGCAGTAAGGTGTTGGTGTATTAGTATAAGATAGTGGGACAAATAATGTTGAGAATTGTAACCAGACAACTGGTAATTCATATTAACAAATGACGATTCTACGTTTAGTTCTTTGACAAAACATGCACGTTTGTAAAATCTGTCCTAGGAATAGTAACTCTTAATGTTTGCACTAGAGGAGCTTTTATGCCGATCATGTTTTGATACCCATGTACAATTATCAAAAAGTTCTCTTTAGCCAAGTGGCCGCTTTGAGGTTTGAACAATTTCTTATCGAATCTAAAAGCAAATGTAATGTTGTACTTCTCATAGAAGAATATATACGATATGACTGTAGGACTATTCATGGATTTGTCAATATTTTACACAAAAAGAAAGAGAAAAAGTGAAATTAAATCTACACTCTTTTTCGCTGAGCCTACACCCTTTTGTCACTAAAAGAGGCAAATAGGCCTATCGTTATATAAAACATACAAGCATTCTTTGTTAAATTGTGGTACACAGAACAATTAGTGAGGGTAAAAGAACTACAAAATCAGCATGTTTGTAAAAATTGTCATACATCTTTTTTCTTAACATAAATTTTGAAGTTTGAACTTCTTAATGGAATGAACCAATCTAAGAGCATATGTAATACTGTACTTCTCATGAAAGAATATATAAGGCGTGACTATAGGATATATGTGGATTGGCTAATATTTTACATAAAAAGATTGAGAAAAAGTAAAACTAAATCTACACTCTTTTTCGCTAATGATCTAAAATCAAAGTTTGGCTTAAATGTTCTCTCAGTTTTACTATAATTCAGTAGGACGTGGATTAATGTATTGGAGGAACTTACGTACCTTGAGTAATGTCAACTATTCCGTTCAAGATGCATAGTTGAATTATCTCATTTGTCTTTGAAAATAACTATCTTTCTTCGTTTTGTAGAACTTTGAAATTAATAGGCTATATTAAATATGTTATTAGCAATAAAATCAAATTAAATCGCATCCCGTGCATTTGCACGGGCACATTAGCTAGTAATTATAGTGCTAAAAGATTATCACGAATGTGTTTTGTCACTAAAATGTAATCAACAGTATTTTTTTATTACATTAGAAGATCCAAATAGACTGAAACTTACTCTCCAAGTAAGCCGGTTGACCTAAAGCCATATGATATGATGACTTAGTTGCAGAATAAACCAAAGAAGTTGTTAAAATGAAAGAAAAAAGAGTCTTTCTTGCGTAAGTATGGTATGAGGTATGAGGTATGAGGTATGAGGTATGAGGTATGAGATATTTCAGTAAGGACGAGATTAGCATGTAAAAGTGAAATCCATGCTTCGTGGTTACATCACATCAAAATTCCACCAACTGGAACAGAGCCATACATAACATTGAAGAGATACGAACCCCCCCCCCCCCCCCCTTCCATTTCATCTTCAACCACTGAAAATAGTGGCTAATATGCATTTGCTTTGTGATGACTCCATTCTAGCGGATAGGCTACATGCTAAGAAGCAAACTGGGTGACTTCACTTTCAGCTGTTTCTCAGCTTAGCCTCAGTCTATGTGGTCTCTTTGAGCTGCCTTGCCAACTCTTGATATAGTTGTGAAATGTGCGTATCAGTTAAGGTATTGATCCTGTATCCTTTCCCTGTTTTGTTCCCACCACAGCTTTGCGGGCACCTCCCCAAACCTTTCACGACTGTAACGGTGAAGGAATATAGTATTAGCATTCTATAGTTTACCAAGCACCATCAAAGCAGGGTCGTAACAGATGCCCAAGTTGCGTTTGTGCTTCCAAACACACCGGGGGAGGGGGGGTGAACAACATACGGCATTAAGGAAAAAATGCTCTTGCATGGTTGTGCCTAGAGGTCTAAGGTTAAAACTTATGCAGGACCCCATTCCCGCCACATATTTTTCCAACAGCACCCCAAGTTGATAATGAATAGAGAATAGAGAACTATCAAATTTGCAAACTTATGTACCCTAACCCCCCTCATTCGTGAAAAAAAATAACAGCTTAAAGGGTACTCAAAATAAAAAGGAAGAGTGAGATTTCGTACCTGAATCTGACCCGTCGAAGCTCCCTAGTGCCATCTGCTAATTGTCTGATGGTAATGTACACACCGGGCTCATCTTGCTCTACCCACTCTGACTCGATGTCACTAGCATTGCTAATAGAAACTGAAGCTTCATCTCTAGATGAGGTCGTGGTACGTGATGCATCCATAAAGGACGCCTCGCCCCTTTGGCCCCCACTGGCATAAGCACTTGGTCTGCCGCTGTAATGATAATTGCCGCCTTGATCTGAAGGGTCATTTGGAAAATAACCTTTAGTTCCAGAAGGCTTATAATAGTTTCTTGGAGTCCACTCTTTGTTCAGTGATGGAGTCATAGGGCTCTCCCTAGCAGATCCAAGCCTCGAGTAAGAAGAATCTCTCTGCAGTACAAGAGTGTAAATATATCTGAGTTGTGGGCATTCAGAAGCAATTTTTGTGCTGAAATATATGGGAAACAATAGTGGGGTTTTTAGGGCTCAAAAGCAAATGGAAATTATTAAGTTGTGAAGACTAATAATCATGAAGAACTGTCTTAGGAGTAACACTTAGTCCATAATATGGCTTCCTTGCAGATCAATTGGCGAACCCTTCGCCACTCTAAGATCTTGAGTCTCCATGTTTTTGCATAAATTTTTCTTGGCAATCCAAAAGCACAAGTAATTGTTGCAAAATAACTAAAAAGGGTAGCTCTATTGTCCAACCTAATTTGACTTTAGTCGGAGCAGTGAAGGATTATAGCAGGAAACGGTACAATTGTATTGCGGCAATTGCGTAGGCAAAAGCACATTCGCTTAGCAAACACGAGACCGAGTTGAAACCACAGCTATGGCAGTGTTTTTTCTACTCTTTATCTTCAAAAGAAGGATACAAACATTAACAAAGATCCATACGGGAAGGAAATGAAGGTGGGATCAATTAAAGGTAGTTCTTTTTCATTCGGGAAGCTAAGATTTAAATGACTTGCAATTTTCACTTTGTGTCACTTTTTGTCTCTTGGGGTGGGGTTGTAAGGGCACGTTTAAAAGCCTTGTGACCAGAAACTGGCAGATTCTTACATGTTGCTCTCGTTACACAATTGAATTAGTTAGCAGGGGAAGAGATCGTTTCCGGTCATATTGGGGGTGGGGGGTCAAGCCCATGCAAATGAAACAAGTCTAATACTCTAAGATGAACAAAGCCAGTTAAACTAAACATATATGGTAGATTTTGTCTGACTACAGAACGTCACTGTCATAAATGAGGGGATAAACTAACTTAATCGTTGACTACTCCATAATTCATTGAAAGCTATGAGTGTGTCTAGGGAAGACAAGTGACATATGTCACCAAGGTACAGAATTGAGTAAAAAAGAGGAGGACGTAGAAGGTAAATTACCCCATCCTCGGACCTTCCGGGAGTGTCAAGAGCCTGGCGGTTGAATCTCTGTACATTGTAGAGCTCCATGATCCGGTCGTAATTCTCCCCCCACCATCTCTGAGCTTGCCATTTATCAAACATCTCTCGGCTTCAAATTTCAAATATCCAAGTAATGTCAGCATGTAAGTATAGAAGCTACTTGGATTCAAAGAAATTCAGAAGATAATCCATTTGACATCCAACTGGTTCACGTGTCACAATATCGAAGTAAATTGCTGCTTGATAATGACAGCTTCAAGGGGTGCCATTGGCCAGGAGAACTTCCTCACTCATTCAATCAATCCAAGTATGGACAGGACTTGAGTGTCTATAATGACGATCATTTACAAGTTGGATTCGTTGAAAATTGGGACCATATGCATCATCTACAAGGACTCGACTTATTGCATGGTCGACCTAGTGGGTCTAGAGGAAAGGAAAAACAGTAATCTATTGATACTTGAAAGGATTAACTTGGCCAACTTGGGGCCTACAACACAGTAAACCCACCCACCCCACCACCCCAAAACAATAGAAGGAAAAAAAAAGAAAAGGAAATTAAGATTGAAAACTGCTAAAACAAATCTAACCTTTGCATCTGCAGAACTATCGTTTCGAGGGACTATTTCTGTTTATCTACACATATATATTCTGTGATGAAAAACAGAAAGAAGTATATTACTGAAGGGTACCTGAAGCGAATTCGTTTAAGATCATTCCCACCATTCGGAAGAGACACAAAAGTAATTTGAACACCAGGCTCCACTTGTGCCATCCATTCTTTAGGCTCATCCTCGTCCTCCAGTACCACTTCTCCAGATTGGGCTGAGACAGACTCTAGTCCTCCAGCACCCCTCATCGCCCCACTGAACCTTGAGTCGTATCCACTGGTTGGGTGGTGACCAGGGCGAGTAAAATCCCAAGCAGGAGTAGAACTTGAACTTCCTGGTTGAATGTAAGGATATGGAACTCCTTCTGAGATGGTATCAAAGTCGGGGAAAGGCCGGTGTCCTTTCTTATAGCTAGGAGAGCTTGTACAGGGCTTGCAAGCACCCGAGAATTTCAATGCCATATCCTTGATCTGTACAGAATTGAATTTGGATGTTAAAAAGGATTATAAGAATCACGAAGTTCAAGTAACCCAACTTCTGTTCAACAAGGCAATTTTACATGCATCTAAGTTGAAGGTGGATGAGTAGACACATCAAGTAGAACAACTTGTGACATTCTCAAAAAAGAAGATGAAACTCGAGAGGGAAGGGTGCACTCCAGGTGCTTGCAGGATGTCACCCTTCGATGCAGCAGGCATGTGGCACGACATCTTCAGAGACCATGTAAACTTGTAAGACCACTATGTATATATGACAATGAAAAATCTCAAACCATATACACATTTTCGTTATATAGTGGCTAAAGAATAGGCAAACAAATGTGCTGACACTTTTAGAAAGAACTACAGGGGGGAATTTTGGCTATTTTTTTCACCCTTTCACAGTACACGGTGTCAGCTTAACTATCAAAATTCCCAGAAGAAAAGGATGGATATGGATCTGTTACATTAAGACACGACTTAGCTATTCTTGTAGAGAGCATAAGACAAAAAGTCTTGATACATGAGATTCCTCCACTTAGCTTCAAATTAGTAGTAACTCCTTACAAGGACTGACAAATGACAAGGCAAATCTCGTGCGATTATAATACAAAAGGTTGAAAGCTCAGGACTTTTAAGGGTAACTGAAAAGATTGTACCATCCTTTTCATGAAATGCCCCAGAGTCTAGGGCATTGACAAATGCTATTCAGATCAGACAATAAATTAGTGATTTCATGTTAAAATTAGGGAGTTTAGTTTCCACCTCAGAATTGAGCCTGAGGGATATCTACCCTGATCAAAATATCAAGTGCACTAGCATGCTCCCTCTTGACCTTATCCATCATGACCTAGCAATCAAGAGAACAACTGCTAACAGAATATTTACGCTTGAATAGACCAAGAGAATGACCCCGTCTATGTCGTTTTTTGTACATAGCTCGTCCCAAGCCCGGCAAACGAGGCCTTGGTCGCATCCCACGAACATGAATCCTAATAAATCAAGACTTTATCTCTAGAACATCATCCCATAACATGTGAGTGCATAGGGCGAGAACGGAAGAAAGGGATTTATAGAACTCACACAAACTAATTAGGGGCAAGGCCTAGTTGACAATGACGACGACGATGATGGCTGGACTAGGAACTGTTATATCTCTTTATTTTCCCTTTGAAAAGGTCATAGCAGAGAATCTGAAGAAATGCTCTTTTGCTCTTAAGGCCCATATGGTTATAGTGAATGCAGGCAATAGAATGCATAACCAGCTGAATCAAAATGATAATGTACATTCTGAACGAAACTCAGTTCATAACAAAGTTGAATGATTGACCAAAGTAAATGGCAGGAAAAGTAACTATTTGTATTTACAAGAAAAAAAATTCCAGCCAGAGGAAAATGTGGGAAGAAATCTTGAATACTTACGAAAATAAGAAATATGGACATATATGAAAAGGAAAAAGGTACAGAGAGGCAGGGTTTTCAGTTCTTTTTTTTTTTTTGACCCCTTCCATCCATTGTCTCCTAGAGAGGATGATTTTTGGCTTCAATAAATTTATTCTTTTTGGGAATTCCAACGGAATTGGAGTACCGTTCTATTCTTGCACGTATGACCCCCAAGTAGCAGGAGGATCAGGACTGAAGGCCTTAAACCTGACTGACTGACTGACTTCACCAAACATCTACTTTTGCTGCTGGAGCTTTCATTAGGCTGTCACAAATTAATTTTCACAGACCATTGGCAATTTGGCATGCAAAGCATTCGCTTTAAGACAGTTGTGAATGGCCTTGGAGTACAACAGTGGGGGTGGACAAGAATTCAATGGTGGTCACGTCAAACATGGGTCTGGTCTTTTCTCCAGATCTGCACTTGGGCATTGTGTTCGTGGAATAAACTGTCACTACCCGTGCCATGGAGATATATATATATATATTCGTTTCCTCCACAACTTCTCAACGGTACAAAGTTAAAGATGATTCTCAAGCCGTATCACAGAAAATGGGATACATAAACCATCAATGATCATAAAGCTAAAGTCTTACTACTCTAAAAGCATTCTATAAGAGGAGTTATGGAACAAAACCAAACTCATTATCACTATGAACACATTAGTCCACCATAAAAAGAAATCAATCAGAGTAACAAGGACATCCCTAGTGCACCATGGGACACATGTTTCCCCTTAAATAGCAAAACACTATTATACCCAAGAGTTAATACATACTCCTTCCGTCCTACTTAAATTGATCGCTTTTTCATTTTTAGCATGCAGATTAAGTATTGATGTCATATACCGTGTGTTTCTCATTCTACCCTTGAGAGAGAGAGAGAGAGTAGGGAAAGAAAGTGGGTCAACAGAAAATGATTTTATGGAGTGTTACAAGTGGAGAGAGAAGTAGAATAAAAATGTATAAAAAGGATAAGTATGTAAAATTATTTACAAAATCTTTATTAATTTGATAAATGAGCAATTTTTGTGAAACGACTCAAACAAGAAATATGATCAATTTATATGGGAAGGAGGGAGTATTATAAAGTCTATATAAGCGAGTCCGACAAAATCAACCTAAAACAACAAACAAACAGAAGAGCAGAAACCTAACGAGCTTCGATCATTACTACAAAACCTTTCTAGATCAAGGGGGAGGGAAATCAACTAGGGCGGAAGGGGGAGAAATAAATCCTTAGACGGAAAAACCCTAATCTAGACTCGCCAAACCCGTACCAACCCACGGCGGCACTTCACCCAACAACCCCGACAGCAAAAAACCCCCCACCGGCAACCACCACAACAAGCCCAAGCACTGCACGTCATCCTCGAGAACTGACAACAAGCCCTGCAACAAAGCACCAACCAAGCATCGACGCCGGAAATCGCAAAATCACATCGGAACGATTACAACACACATGACATCGACAGCTATCCGGTGCATCGAACCCACCGAGACCCCGAACGAAAAAGCCCTGAATTAAAACAACATTCTTATTTTAAAAATGACTTATGGCAAACCAATGCAAGGTGCGAAATGGTTGTGTCCCGGGATTTTATAACCACACACACTCACTCACTCACTCAGGAGACACATATAGGCGGAGACAGACACAGATAGTCACATATAGGTGGACACACACCGTGGTCCTCCTACGTGGGTACGCTGTTACATTTTGCGTGTCTTGACAAGAAAGGAAAAAAGCAACAACAACAAAAAAACTGTAGGGAAGAGAATGGGGGGGGGGTAGGATTAGAACCTGCGCCGTCAGGCTTTTGACAGCCTCTTTTGTTCTTGGAGTCCCACGCGCGCCTTCATCCTCCGCTTCTTGCTTCGAGCACGTTATACACGTCAGCATCTTCCCCCCCTCTTCTAAATCAATTTATTTCTCTGCTTTTCTTTTTCTCTTTGTTTCCTTTCCCCCCAATTCCTCTGCATCAACATGAACCAAACAAAGTGCAAATGGAAACAATAAATAGCCGTCCATTTTTTGTCCGTACAGCACTTCAACATCTGATTAAGACATCTCTCGAGCATACTAGACAACGTGACCATGACATAAACATGCATGTGACCAAGTTTTCCCATTAGATCATATTTTTAAGGACCCACAATATTTAAATAAACAAATTTAAGTAAATTTTAGCCACAAAGACGTAACTCGCGCTATGTTCTAAGACCGACAGCCTGACTCAAAATTGAGCCCAAAACAGTTATCATCCAATTATGAGGTGACTGGCACCCTCACCCAGAAACTTACAAATATTGGTGACAACAGCATCGTTTGTGAAAATGTTTGATGAGTGGGAAGAATATTCTTTGTTTGGTTAGTGTGAAGAAGCAAGGGGATCCGGCATTTGAGTCAATAATTGAAAGCAAAAAAGAGAAAACCCAAGTTGGTCTCCAATGTGGGTTGCTTTAATGTTGTACAAAGACCGAGGAAGAGGAATAAAGAATGAGAGCTGAGATTTTGCGTGAGCCGAAGTTTCTGACGAATTCCTTATTGCTTACAGCAACAAAAACCAGAGCCCAGCACAGCCCTTTCTTCCTTTTCTCTTCGTAAGCACCATTCGCTTGAAGAAACGAGGAAAAGTGAGTGTGTGTACTGTGCCTGTGTGTGTGTACGTGTGTGAGAGAGTGACAGAGAGAGGGATGGAACAGAGGGTACAGTCACTTTCTTTGCTCGCCGGCGTGATTGGAAATTGAATGTAGAGCTGTCGAGTAATGAAAGCTGTTTGTGGATGGACAGAGAGACAAAATAAAGCAGAGAGGGATTACACAGCACAACATCATTCATTATGCATCTTGAAAATGACTTACCCTTCTGCAGGCTTGACCGCTTCTTACAGTTGCTCTTCTCTCTCTCTCTCACTATTCATTCACGAGGAAACTAATCTCCATTGTCTTCCAATCTCCAGTGCCGAAAACATGCTGAAATGAAAAAAATTCGAAAACAAGAAAAAAGTATTAGGAATCAAGAGCGAAAAATGCAAGTAAAATTCGCATTGAACCATTACCAAAACAGTTTCTGAGACTACGGAAATAGCCAATCAATGGATACTGAAAGTTCCACTTGAAGGGCTTAGCAGACCCTTTAAAGCAGCAAAAAGAAGAAAATAAACCCACCCGGCACCCACAACCGAACCCACACACACACACAAACTGCAACAGAAATGGGGTCTCTCACCATAACACGAGTACTAAGTAACACCATTTTTGACTCGTAAAAGTACTCCAAAGGGCGACTCAATACCACACAAAACACACACACACACACAGTCCCTCACCTTAGCAGAACCGCCATTCCATCAAATCAATGATTTTCATTTGCAAGAGAAACGTGTAACAGCTCCGAAATATAGTACTTAAAAAGGTCAGATAGCATCAACCAAAACCGCTGCCTGGCCTAAAGCTCACCAAAATCCACGGAAACTTCGCCGGAGAAAATTGCCGGCGAATCTCCGGCGATATGGGTTTTTGAATTTTGGAGGCCTCCAAAAACGGAAAGCTCTTTTCAGAATCTCAGCACCGGATTTCACGGTAAGAGGGTGTTTATATCTACCTATATATATAGTGGTGACAAAATATGAGCAGACAGAGACAAGAGAATGGAACATCTCTGGTATTTATAGAAAGCGAAGTGTTATTTCTATCTCACACCCCCCATACAAAAGCCCACAATATGGACAATATTCTTCCAACTAAATATTATATCATATATATGTACGCATCTCCCTCTCCCTCTCCCTCTCCCTCTCTCTCCCTCCCCACCCCCCCCCCCCCCCCCCCACCCCCCTAGCTAGACAGACAACATGGTCTATATGCTAATGCATAAAGCCAAACATGAAAAAGCAAAGTAAAGTCGAGATTAGACTTTGTTTTAACGTTAGGAATGTTCGTCATGAAGGCAAGTTAGATGATGGAGGTAGCAAGTACTTTCTAAAGTGATTATAAAGCACATTCAACAACCATCCTTACGAAAAAGTAAGAAGATCTGATCAATTTATGCCCTGCTCTAACCAGACTCTTTCCCTCTTTCCAATGTTTGATTACTTTGATTGTATTATAGCATGCTTTTCTTTAATTTTATTTTTCCCTTTTGTTCCCACAGGGAAATATTTGAAAACAAACTGCTTGGCTTACACAAACATCAAAAGAAGAGACCAAAATCAGGCATATCACTGGCTACTTTTGTGCCATTTATGTGCTTCTAAAAACTCACCGGTCCGTACGTTTCGTTTGCATGCAAAGCATTTACTACAAGGGTGATGGGGGGTGGGATGGGACAAATCACAAAAACTAGCATATTCTTTACCTTTTTATCTTGGGTAGTAGTATATTGGTTGTACCTATTTTTACAGTGTCAGGAGTTACTTACTGTCATTTATACTTTCAAAAGGGAGCCATCCATCTAGATTTTCGGTTTGGATTTGCTCGGGGTGTGACACTTTTGGGATGGGTGTTGTGCTCGGGTACTTAGTTGGACAGAACGGAGAACACTTCCTCATTCAAATACAAGATTATCGATGGTACTGGATATCGACATTGCAACCTCTTAAAATGAATAGTCATTGTCGCAGAACATTTTTAGCAACTCCATTTGAACATCATTCATGCTCTAACAGCGAGGGATATCAGAATCATGGTTGCATGTTCTTATAGGTACGAACAGTCAAATTGAAGTAAAATGTTCAAGACTATTCTTTTCATCATTGATCCTCCATAAATATACATAGTTATATCGAGTGCAATGATGCTCTAAATTGCTGTCGTAGAATCTTGATATTTGCGTATGTGACATATTGTTCAAATGAAATTATGACAATTGATCTAATATCTAGAAGATGGGTTATATTGTGGTAAAGACAAAAAAAAAACGAATTTGTTATTGTGCCTTAGAAAAACTATCTAAGAGACTTTAAAATGATGTGCTTTCGACAAGTTTTTGGTTTATTAGGATAGTAAAAGACTCATGGTTTTTGAGGAAATTAACTGCCATTAATAATTTGATTGAAGCTACATGTTTAGAGTCATGCTAGTAAAACTTTTTTGAAGTCTTTTTTACCCTTGGGGCCAGCACACCCGCAATCAAAATACTCCTCTAAATGTACCAGACTAGCGTGGAGGATGCGCTCTTAAAATCACCCGAAAAGAGGACTCAGTTGAGGTTGCCGCTAAAGTTAGCATGAGTATACCCCTTACGGTCCAAGCAAAAAAAAATTCATATGATGAAAAGTAGGACTACAACTTGAACGGGTTGGCCGAGCCCAAGGGTCAGACCATGCCCGACTCACTCTCAAAATGTGGTGTCCATTTTTTCAGTCCATCAAATTTTGGTAGATGCGGATTGAACACAAGCTGTCCACTCAAATTGTTTAAAGTTGGCAAGGAGTAATTTTTTTTACGCATTTCAAGCATACCATTACTCATGACTTTCTTTCAACAATTTTTAACTGCCAGTCTTCATTATCTCCCAATCAAAAAAACTCCCACCAATTAGCCACCACCACAATCGTGCAACAACCCCATGACCACCATAATCCCACCACGACATCACCTACCGCCATAGCCTGCCACAACACCCTATTACCACCACAATTATGCCACAATTACAATCCTACCACGAGCAATCGACGCATTGCCGCAATAAAAAGAAAACCCATCACCACAATGGCCAAAATACCACCACCATAACCTCGCCACAGCCACAAACTACCACCAGCTATCAACCCACACCACCACAAAAGGGAATCCACCACCACACAGACATTTAAAGAGATGGAGATGGATAGAACTGGTGCAAAGTGAGGAAGAGAGTGAAGAGGAGGGAAAGAGTAAACATACCTATTCAGAGGCGAGAGTCGGGAGAGCTAGGAGTTCAGAAAGGAAAAAAAATATTATTCAATGAGGTTAAGGGTTTGGACAGTGGAAATTGCATAGAATTTATGTGATCTACGGTTAGGTGATTTAGAGATAAAAGAAAAAAAATATTTTATACAAGCGAATATATATAAAGACCTTTACTCATGTTCACCGCATATTGTTTACGGGCTCAAAGTTGTAAATCTACTCGGATACTATAATAGTAAGCTTACGGTCATATATTTGTGGGCTGAGACAGGTTTTCCAGCCCAAAAGTGTTGGGAACTCTTTTAATTAATAGGCCAACTTAGTTTTGTAGGACATAAAGTTGAACGTGTTAGCAGGGCTGGGATTCGGCAAGCAACCTAGTAGTTCAATCCCAAAGACTTCTATAGAGGAGAGAGAATGTAGTGATTCTATTAATGTTTGGAGTGGACTCATAATTTACCCTTTATATCACAACTGCGAATCATTTGGCAGTCTTATATACACTCGATTGTATAATCCCTTAAATTGTGGAGATTAGACAGTACTACATCTCAATTATAGTTGCCGCATCACAGAAAGTACAGGCTTGGGATTTATTTTTTTCCCTTATTTTAATACATTACCAGTGAGAAATTTCAAATGTCGGAAAGAAATTAAGAAAACCCTAATATTCATGATCCCAATCCCATCAATAGTCAAGTGAGAGGAGACTATAAAAAGGGGTACAAGGAAACAGATAAGAACTTGGTGAAATTATACAGATGAAGTTAAACATAGCTACTTGTTCCTTGATCCACCCCGGAGGGACTGCCAGAAAACAGGCCAATTCTTCTTAGCCTCGGTCCAGCCCAAGAGAGAGCCTTCCCTCAATGGATCCCAGCTGGTGGACACAATCCCATAGCTCACCCCTAACAGTGCCGTCCCAAAGAAGATGAAGGACACTATGAAGGGCACCCATGTGGGCACGTCTATCTTCAGGCCAACCTTGAGGTAGTAAAAGAATGGGAAGAAGAGCAGCCCTACAAACAGAGGAGCCCCCACCGACAACCCCATTCTCTTTATCATCCTGTTGGTCACTACTTCTGGTATCACACCCTCGTCTCCCTCTTCTTCATCTTCCTCTTCGTCTTCTTCACTGCTGTCATCGCCTTTTCTTGGATTTGGGGTTTTTTTGGTCTTCTTCTGGGTAGGTCCAAAGCCTTTTGGGGTTTTCAAGGCTGCCGAGAGGAGTATGGAGTGTGGTAAGCGAGTTTGAGCTTGATTTTGATTTAGTCTGGGTGTGGAGATTGGGAAATAGAAGAGGTGTTTGGTTAGGGTCAATGAATGTTGAGATGGTGAGGGAAAGGGTGGTGGTGCTCTTTGGAAGGAGCAGGCTTCCATGGCTTCGTTTCCTGTGCTTGGGCTTTCTCTTACACAGTTTGGCAAATGCTTGGTTGGTGAGGAATTCTTCTTCAGATTTTGGAAGAAAAAGCTTATCCGCTTGAACTTGCGGTCAGATTACTATAATGCCCTTGTTCCTTATACGGAACATAAGGTTCGAAATGAAGAAAAGTAAAGACATATAATTTCAAAAGAACTAAGATTATCTGGAAACCAGCAAGCAAAGCTAATAGCTTCCTAGATGACAGTTAATATTTCAGGCTAAACTCGAGCAAATTATCAACCAGCTCGACTCTTTTAAACCTACAAATGAAAACCAATAACACATCTATGCATTTTTATATTCCTTAGTAGCCAATAAGTATTTGGCGTTGCATATTTCTCGAAACTTTATACGTTGCTTTCTCCTCTACAAGCCTACTTAAAAAATCCAGTCTTATGTATAGTGCAAACTGCTATTAATTGCTGTGTCAACGAAAGTTGATTCACCTCGACTGCTGAATAAAGAAAACACCCCCTGATTCTCCTCTTTCCACAGCAATTAATTCCTGAAAAACAAATTTTCACACAGAAGATGATCACCACAAATTAAAATTGTCGACTTTGAGGGCAATTAAATGCCATGGACTCTACGTAGATTAACGACAAAGTGCTCATTACAGCAGAATCAAGTAAATATTCTACTACATTGCAACCAAAAGATAAAGAGCTGAGAGCCAAAGTAAATATGTCTATCTCTCATTGAATCAAGTACCTTATAGGGTCACATTTATCCTGAGATATGTTGTACATTAACATCTTTGTATCTTTGCATGTGTGTGTTGTAAGGTCATTCTTATCCTGCGTGAGTTCTTAGCAGAACGACATTATAAGGGCAATCTTATCCTGGAGGTACTACCAGTACATAAAGATCAGATGAACTGTTTTTAGTCTCTGTGCATTGCAAGCATTCCGAATTCTTTACATGACAAAGAGGCTTCAGTTCATAACTTATTACACCGCTTTATGATTTCAGTATAAGTTGTCAGTATTCTTTTGAGCTACC
This sequence comes from Escallonia rubra, assembly GCA_033065855.1. Taxonomy (NCBI): domain Eukaryota; kingdom Viridiplantae; phylum Streptophyta; class Magnoliopsida; order Escalloniales; family Escalloniaceae; genus Escallonia; species Escallonia rubra. The sequence continues at coordinate 98,578 of JAVXUO010000140.1, read as the reverse complement.
AATACAGTAGGTCAAACTACGATCCAGGCAATCTTTATTACCTCTGTCAAAGAGGAAAAACTCCAAACATGAGTTTTACAGGCAAAAATGCAAGAGCAGTGGGTACCAGGAAAAAAGGTGAAACAGACAGTAAGCAACTTGTACGATTAGCTGAAAAGGTTGCATCAAGCTTTAAAAGAGCTCACTCACCTATATATCCTGTCAGTCTGGCATGGTACAAGTTAAACTGAAGTTGCTGGGATGCCATAACGGTTCCGAAGAACATCAATAGCTTTCTCAAAGGACTGCGAGAGCTCAGGGATGGAGGTTTTGCACACTGCAAAATTAAAACGAAATCAAGTCAAGCTGAAAAATGTGATAGACGTGCGTACTCGCGCTCAACGGCTTTTTTGTGCTTTTCGCGATGCTGAGATAACGAACTACCCCGCCTCCAAATGGGCATAGGGCTTATGTCATGTACGAAACTTTCTCTATAGTATACCACTTCTGGCTCGTCATGATGCATCTCTTCTGAGACCAGGACCTTTTATCACGACTCTCGGATCACGGATAAACGAGCTAACCGGTTACATCTCTAGTAGCCAAAGCACTTACTATCTCTTTTTTCTATCTCGGCTTTGATCGTTGAACTTTCCTTCTAGTCGACCTCCCCGAAAACCAGTTTTGAGAACCCCCTTCATAACCCCTCCCATAATCTTTATTCCATAAGTTTTAGTTCTTTCACCCAATACTTATTTCGCTAAGAGGAATTCTATATAAATATAAATGGAGGGATTCTATAAGACCCTGTTCTGTTAACATGTCAAAAGTGGGAATCGCCACTTCATTGTTATTTTAAGATCTTTATGCACCTCTTGGGAGCACATCTTTGCAAAACTAAAACGAAAAGACTTAGAATAATAAAATCACAATTAGCTAAGATATTATGCACTCCATGGTTATTTTAAGATCTTTATGCACATCTTTGGGAGCTACATAGTTATCTAATATACCATAGGTCAACCAGACTGTGATACTAATTTGTAGAAATATTTCTCACATAATAAATAGTACAGATCTACTTATCTAATTTCTGATTGCCCCATGCTTTGACCAGTAAAAAGACAAAAACTGGGACATTTCTTGCACACAAACGCCAAATTGGAGATCTCACCCCACATGAACTTCCGAAGTTATATTATATTTATAAAAATTTAAAAGGCAATTTCCTGATTTTGGTTATTCAAAAGTAAAGTTCCCTTTACTTTTAGCCCACAGTAAATTAAGATATGCTTACCACGAGATGCCGTGGCCTGTGCTTCTGCTATGAACTCCATGTATGAAGCCTGAAAACCATTTGATAACGCGAGTTAATACAGCATACTTGTGAAGAAACTGACTAGCTTTGAATAAAAGATGAATGCCAAACCACCTTCATTGCCTCCTGACTCTCACTAATTCGCTCAGTCGTCTTCTTATATTCCTTTTCAGCTTCATCCATCACTTGCTGGCATGTCTGTGTCTGAATCTATTGGAATTGAAAATCACAACCTTGTTTTAGTTTGTGAAGCACTGCTGCTGTTAATAAAATTATAATGCCTGTATTTAACTGTAAAAAATTATTATTACTAACCCAACAACTAAGCCATTTCTCCTGCAGGTATATAATATTATCAAACCACAATAGTAAGATTTATCATGAGTTCTAGTTCTAGACAACGGACGAAGTAAGGAACAATCTACAAGTAGCCGGCATGTGATACAAGAAATATTTGTACAAAACCAAAAAGCTACACTGGAGGTGCTTTAATCCTTTTCATGGCAAATATCTAAAGATCTTCAGGGGAGCTAACTTCAAGTACTGACTGGAATAGGTGGCCTTTCTAAGTAGAATTACTTTGTGAAGCATTACAAGAACCTCAGGAAAGCCAAACATCAATTCTTGATCAGTACATTTGACTGCATAGAAGTTAATATTTTTCCGGTTAGCTAAATCTCAGCATTTAAGATCATCATATGCTGATCATCAGCATGCCTATGATTTCTGAAATGGCCTGGTTAATCCGCATGCGTCTGTAACTGCTTATTTGATTTGGAAGCAATGTTCTGTTCATACCAGCATCTACACCATCATGTGAGGCCTACTAATGTGATGGGGAGAAAAGGTTCATCTTTCTAATAAGAACGGAAAAGGGAGGGCAGAGTTCCACGAAATAGAGAAAAAAAAAAAAAGGAACATCAAAACTGATGTTGTGCTATTTGAATATGAATGCCTTCTGATGAAGGTAAATGAGTGTACAACATGAGATAAAACAAAACGAAACAAATAAAGCAAGTCTTAAGTCTATAGAATTTTAGTACTCCTTTGTTTCTTCTAAGAAAGACCATTTGATGATGCATGGGTATAAACTTGGTCGGAAATTAGTCTAATCCAAGAAAATAAAACAGAAAGGAATTGACGTCATGATAATCACAAGCAATGCTGTAAGAGTTGAGCTAGTATGAGCGCTAAACGATCTATCGAACAAGCCATACGAACTCAACAGAATTTAATCTGCTCAAAACACTAGATATGCACCGAGATATATTTCTTGAGTACCGATCAAAAGCCTTGAGAAATTGTTAAAGCGCATCCTCTTGAAACGAAAGCCTCAGAAATGAAACCAGAAAGCGGCATCAAATCATTATATATCGATACTCCACCTTGACTGGATCACCTTAAATAAGTTCTTCATGTATATCTTACATATCTTTACATGCTTCAACTTTTAAACCAAAAGCATGGTCCAAAAGTAAGAAATTCATGCAGCCTTCACAAACAGAACACAACAGGACATAATCTGTCAATCTCTAGCCCTAGAAAATATCAATCACACATCAAAGCACATTGAGGCAAATTTTTGTTTCCATACACGTGAGAAATGATCAATTGCTGTAGATAGAGAGATTAATTGACAGAAGTATGATCCACTTATGTTCGTGTGTGCGCGTGTGTTTGTACCCATCAATTTCAGAGACATGTCAAATTGCTTTTTCTGCTGGACCGTACACACAAGTACAAACACGCCGCATTATATCACAAGCACAACAAACACGAGTAAGAATGCAAAAAAAATTCCACGTACTTCGAACCAGAATGTAATGAAATATGATCTTTCAACCTCAGATGTAGAACTGTTTGATCAAATCATACATCAAAGCACAAACATAGAAGAATAGATCGATAAAAATATGGTGCTTCTTCTGTGAGTGTGTGTGATGAGTTTTAGATAGAGATAAAGAGCGACAATTGAGCAATTAGGGCACAATCTCTAGTTCTAGAACGTGCACGTCAAGTGAAACAATTAAGGGAAACACTCATAGCAACGCACTTTTTGCCACAACTACACACACGAAGGGCAACAATCGAGCAACTAGCAATAAGTGTACTTCTATAAAGTGCATATCAAATGAAACAACAAGAGAACATCAAATACTCAGTTTCTGCAACTAAAAACACACAAAACCTCCAATTCTAAATAGTGTTTTAAGCGACTAATCACATACACGTGCGCGGGCACATCAAACCACATTTTCTGCAACTACACACACACAGCAATAACCGAGCAATTATAGAGCAAAACCTCTAATTCTACGAAGCCGTTGACAAATGCCACAACAAGCGTAAATCAAACTGCAATTTCCACAATTACAAGCACACACAGGATACCAATTACACACACACAGAGACCTTGAGCCGTTTGTGGAGGCGAGAGTGGGAGGCGTCCATGTCACTCACGATCTCCAGGTGCGACCGCTCTAGCTGCTTCTTGATCGAGTCCAGGCGCGAAGAGGCCAGATCCTTCAGATCCGACACCGTACTCACGCTTCTCAGGGCCGACGGCGAAGATCCGGTAGGCTGCATCAGGACGGAGGCCGATGCTGCCGCTCCGGAGGCTCTGCTTTTGCCGCGGCCGTTGGCGTCCTTCTTCGAAGCTGAGGCGGTGGTGGTGGTGGTAGTGAAGGTGTTGAGATCGAACTCGAATTCCGCCGGCGATTCCGTCGGCGATCGGCCGGGGCTGACGGTGGTAGGCAGCGGCGTCACCAGGAAATCCGCCGCCGTAGGCTTCTTCGTTCCTCTCTTCCTCCCCATCCCTCTCTCGAACTTCTTTCAATTTTCTCCAAAAGATCGATTTCTCCGGATGTTTATATCTTCTGGCTTCTCAGGTGTTTAAAATGAATTGGCGGGTTTTGTGTTTTTTGAAACTTGACGAGTTTTCAAAATGCTTTGCGGGAGTCGCGAGGCCTAGTCATGGTGGAGCCACGTATGAGGAAAACCACTTGCGCCCCATCTCTTGGCTAAAAGTAAACAAGCGCCGAGTAACGGGGGGAAAAAAGGGGAAGGGCGAAAACTACTTAGAAAAATCAACTCACAGACGATGCTTCCTACGAGGATCGAATGTTTCTAGAAACTATTTAGATTGTCATTAAAGGTAAGTAATAAAAAGTACAGTGCAACTATCAATTATCTTTAAAGTATTAATGGCACTCTCTAGATGACTATGTATGATTGTTGTCTCGTACACGGATCATGTGCCTAAAACAACAATACGGAGAGTGCTATTAGCCTATCTAATAGTATCAACAGGGCTACCTTTATTTTTGCCACCAGGGAGCTATGCATAATACCACTTTGGTGGGTCGTCTTGTGTGACTTGTAAGATGTGTGGGCGTCGATTGAAAAGGCTTGTTGGGGCGTTTGAGTAGTTGGTTTCTCTGTGTGATGCTTTGTTTGCCGTTAATTCATGAGCTATCAGTCGTTCTGTTGCTGCAAACATTCACAAAAATCTTGTCAAAATGATTAACTTTTACTAGTTGGGTTTGGTTGAATCAGGGTGATGGTAAATATTAGGGATGAGTACAGTTCGGTTGGTTCGGTTTGAAGGTTGTATACCAAACCGAACCGACCAACCTCGGTTTGGAAAAAAAAAATCGAACCGTGGTTGAACGGTTCGGTTTCTGTGGGTTGAACGAATTGAACGGATCAGTTTGAGCCAAACTCAATTCTGAGCAAGTTTAAGCTCAAAAATTAATAGCTTATACATGCTAATAAGTTCCAAAAAAAACTGATTTTTTTATCATAATTAATAACACTTAGTGGGATGTAGGCGGCGAGTGACAAATGTGTGTTATATCAAGGGATTTAATATTTATCTCATTTTATATGAGTGGTTAGATAACTAAAGCTAGTAAAAAGTAATTAAGATTAGGTAAAAATATAGATATGTTATATTATATACGGTTGATTCGGTTTATGCGGTTTCAAAAAAAATCTGAACCGAACTGACCGAACCGAATGTACGATTTGGAAAGGAAAAAAAATCAAACCGATTGAATTTTAAATCGGTTTAAAAATAGACGGATTGGTTGGTCTGATTTTTATAATCAGATCAATTTTAGTACGGTTTAAATGCTCAACCGGTAAATATGTCGGTCAAAACATGGATATATTGCTGCTGAATTGCCTGTCTTAAGGAGAAAAGTTAGCATAGTGGACCTCATGTCAAATGGACTTTTTCCTCTCACAAGGTCATGACTCATGAGGCTGTGATTATATATCAATATATCAATATATACATATATATCATACTAAATGTTTTTCAGCAAATACATGTGAAGAATCTGGTGATGAACAGATGTCTCTTCCACAAATACTTCATTGTTATGGTGTTTTTGTTTGTGGAAGGCACAACTGTACCACAGCAAGGCCATGGGTCTTCCTCTGGGTTTTGCTTCTGTTACCTGTAGGTTTGAACAGTCTTTCACGAGGGCAGTCTCTCTCCCGGAGCCAGACCATGGTATCTGAAGATGGCACGTTCGAGCTGGGTTTCTTCACACCAGGTACTTCTCATAACATGTACCTTGGCATATGGTACAAGAACCGTGATAAAGCGATTGTATGGGTAGCAAACAGAGACAAGCCATTGGTGAACTCATCTCTTTCGAGGCTTGAATTCTCTGAAGATGGTAATCTGGTGCTGCAAAATGAATCTCAAACAATTTGGTCAACCAATTCGATCGTAACCGCGCCTGCTTCTGTTGAGGCAGTACTTCTTGATAGCGGGAACTTTGTACTGAGATATGGTTCAAGGTCACCTACCATGTATTGGCAAAGCTTTGATCACCCAACAGATACGTGGCTTCCTGGTGCAAAGCTCGGCATCGACAAGCGTACTGGTAAAATTCAACTTCTTACCTCATGGAAAAACCCAGATGATCCTTCCCCTGGTTTGTTTTCAGTTGGGATAGATCCAGGAGGAAGCAATGAATATGTTATGAAGTGGAACATGTCCACAAGATACTGGAGTAGTGGAGTCTGGCAAGGCCAATTTTTTAACTTTGTTCCTGAACTAAGCCATACCTACCGTTTCAATTTTTTCTCGGACGAGAATGAAACCTATTTCACATACTCACTTTTCAATCCTGTTATTGTGTCAAGACTTGTAGTGACTATGTCAGGACAGCTCAATCAGCAGGTCTGCCATCGTGACCTTTGGAGTTGGGAATCAATTTTCGTTCAACCCAAGGAACCTGCTTATTGTGGTCCGTTCGGGATCTCCAGTAAGAACCTCCTGACCTTCTGCAAGTGTTTGCAAGGTTTTGAACCATACTCAACCGAAAACACGAGACTAGATCAGTGGTCATATAGTTGTGTGAGGAGAGCCCCTCTGCAGTGTGAAGATAATCCTCCTTCAAAGGGAAACAGGGATGGATTCCTGCATATTCCAGATGTAAAGTTGCCTGCAGATCCAACCCCATACCCTGCTCAGTCTCTTAAAACTTGCAAGTCTGCTTGCATGCAAAACTGTTCTTGCAAAGCATGTGCGTATAGTAGTACTGGGTGCTCGATGTGGTTTGGAGCATTGCTAAATATGCAGGAATTACGAATTAACGACAACAATAAGCAAGACATCTATCTCAAGCTCGCTGCATCTGAGCTTCCAGGTACTGGAGATAAGTGGCTGCAGTTGAACAATTTGGTTTCTTTCTTCCTCTTACAGCGAATTACGTCAGTAGCATTTCGTTTTTAACTTGAGACTGATGACAATATATGCATGACTTCAGGGAACAGAACGCTGCTGGTGATTATATCAGTGCTGGTATCACTAACAGTACTTGTTCCAGCTGGTGTTATATGCTTTGTTGTCTGCAAGGGAAAGCGCAAAAAAGCAGGTGCATTTGTATTATGATAGCTAGAACTCAAGTTGAAAGAATTTGACACACAGAAATTTTTACATTGATCATGCCTCCGTAATTTAAAAATATCCAACTTCAGTTTATAGAGGTATAGGACTTGAACATCCATCGAACTGGGAAAGCCAGTGACCCAATAACACATTGATGTTTGCACACAGATGGACACAAGCACGGGCACATACTCAAACATAAAAGACGGACTTTAAGTAATGTGGACCTAAAACCTTTGCCCTTAACACGTGCTCTGATCCTTGAGGGACTGACACTCTTCTTCTTCTACGATAAACAGGGGAGAAGGATCTGAGCAAAGATTTCTTATCATATGATTTTGATGGTTGCAACAAAGCATCTGCTGATGATAAAAACATAGATGCTCTGAGAATGGGAGCAGATAGGGACGTTGAACTGCCATTGTTTAGTTTTTCTAGTGTGTCTGCTGCGACAGCTAACTTCTCAGCAGACAATAAGCTCGGAGAGGGAGGCTTTGGACCTGTTTACAAGGTGATATAGAAAACTAAAGTGCAGTGCCTTAATTAGTTTACCATTGCCATGAATATAACTGTCTGAAAATTTCAGCAATTTTTCGGGTCCAATAGCATGTTGTTTGAAAATATTCACTCACGAAAAATATTTTGTATACCAAATATCGGGATCAAGATCCTCTGTTGTACAGCAGAGGTGCGGTACAACATTTAGCGACAAAAGATTGTCATTAAAAGTGTTTTGTCGCTGTTACCAAAATTTATAGTGAGAATTTTTTGTCGCTAAAAAACATTTAGAGGCATTTTGTAGGTACAACACCTATGTTGTACAGCAGATCGATACCCTAAACACTTTGCTGACAAGATTATTTATTTCCTCATCAGCACTTACAGTTTATTAGTGACTGAATTTTTTTTTAAAAAAAATCTTGTGGAGTGACTGTCATGATTATGCCAACAATGATAGACTCCGTATTATTGTTGAACAGGCACAATCATTCGGAGGACAAGAGCTAGCTGTTAAGAGGCTTTCGAAAAGATCTGGACAAGGCTTAGAAGAGTTCAGAAATGAGATAGGGTTAATTTCCAAGCTCCAGCATCGAAATCTTGTCAGAGTCTTGGGTTGCTGCATCGAGCAAGATGAGAAGCTACTGATCTACGAGTACATGCCCAATAAAAGTTTGGATTCCTTCATATTTGGTTCGTCTTCTCCTATAACTGACCCCCGTTACTATCAATTGTTGTCTTTTGTTAGACATTCAGGAATGCTAAACCAATTATAATTGAACATAAACACGAGACAGATTTAAACAAAAAACAGCTGTTAGACTGGAGGATGCGCATTGGTATTGTAGAAGGAATTGCGCAAGGGCTTCTGTATCTACATCAATATTCAAGGTTCCGTATTATTCATAGAGACTTGAAGGCCAGTAACATTCTATTGGACGGTGAGATGAACCCCAAGATATCAGATTTCGGAATGGCAAGGATATTTGGTGGCAATGAGTCAGAAGCCAACACAAATAGGGTTGTTGGGACATTGTAAGTACATAACTAAACTTGGGTGCTAAGACGTAAACAGCTGATAATGTTGTTCATAAATAGCAAAGATTTGCAAGATACTTGGAAGTAATTTATATGTTTTGCAGTGGTTATATGGCTCCCGAATATGCAATGGAAGGCCTTTTCTCAGTTAAGTCTGATGTATTTAGCTTTGGAGTATTGCTGCTTGAGATTGTGAGTGGCAAGAAGAACACAGGTTTCTACAACAAAGATCCTCTCAATCTTCTTGGACATGTGAGCCAACTAGCATACCTTATCTTCTCTTTTCGCCTTCTTAGCAGTTTTCCCATGCGAGCTAAGTTTGGGGTAGCACATGCTTATAATATAATCTAACGCAATCTTGCAGGCGTGGGGAATGTGGAATGCTGATCGAGCATTGGAGTTGATAGATTCGGTGTTGGTTCATCCTTCTTCTGCATCTACATTGTTGAGGTACATTAACATCGGACTTCTCTGCGTGCAAGAAAATCCATCTGATCGGCCTACCATGTCCGACATTGTCTCGATGCTTAGCAATGACCTTGCCGCTCTACCAACACCTAAGCAGCCTGCATTTTGTACCAGCCGAAGTGTGATGAAAGCAAATTCTTCCGCAAACAGTACAGGAAATTGTTCGGTGAATGGCCTAACAATTTCAAGGATTGAACCCAGATAGCAGTTCGACGTTTCACAATTTGGTTGCAAAACGAACCTTTCCCGTCTTTGTTTATGCTCCAATAAGATGTAGTATGTTAGACATGCTTTTTGAAATCCTTGATATGTTAGACATGCTTTTTAGAAATCCTTGATTCTGTGTGATATGTTGGTCCTCTCCTCTAGTATCTCTTGCTTCAGGCCTTGCAAGTGAAGTTCAATTTGCTAATAACTTGACTAGCAAATAAGCACAACTAGTAGTGGTTAAAGCATGAGATTCTTGGAAGTTGGTATTGGTACCCTAATGAAAACAACACCAAGAAAGAAGCCATACTAATGGGAAGGAATGCTTAATTCGAATGTCCATTTATAGCCGGTGAAAGGAGCGAGAGATTTTACTAAGGTGGACACTGAATACAATTAAAACTTAAAAACTGATATCTGAGTTCCACTTTAGTTATTTGAGTTTTACTTTTGTTGCTAAAGCGGCTATATAGCAACACTTTTAAGGCTTTTGAGTTAATAGTAGCTCATATAGTGAAAAGTGGAGCTCAAATATCACTTCATTTATATGTGCAAGGGTAACACGAAAAATGATTAAGAAGACATTCACTGTTAAGCAATCCCAAATCACTGGATGTGATTTACTGACTAAGTTAAAAGCCGTTTAAGCACACCGTGCCTAAAACTCATATTAAAGACCCAACACTCCAACCACCAAGCATGACGGCATTAATCACCAACTATAAGAAATTTATCACAAAAAAATGATAATCTAACTATCTTTAATCTGGATTATGCAACAAGCTAATGTTTTAGTGATCACAAGTATGTAGGCAAAGGATATGGATGTGAGAGGTGTTGAGGGCGAAATGAGATATAGTATCAAAAGTAGATTTTGACTAAATCAAAAACAGTAAAATCAGTTTTAAGCATAATAAATTGAAGGTAACTTTTACCTTCTTTTCTTGTTTTGGTTACTCGGAGCAAACTTTGTGAATGGCTATATATCTCCCAAATTTGGCTGTAAAGGAAACGATAACACCATGAAGAATTATGCAAAATAAAGCCCCAAATGGATGTTTCCAGATATGAAGGGAAAAAATGAGGACTTTCCTTGAATGTGGTTGTTTGGAACAAACTCGCAAATTACTATTTATATATTTATGTGACTCTGGAGAAAATGGGTTAAATCATAAATGGGTGTATATGTCAACATAATAAAAAGGGAAATTTGAACTCCATAAGATTCGTTGCCCCGCATATTCACTTCTCTAAATTTCTGCACGTATTTATTGATTTGAATTGAACTGAATTTTGATAAGCGAATACAGTTGGGCTTTTCCATGTCAACCGGCATGGATGACCCCGGATGAGAGAGGGTAATGGGTATGGGTAGCGAGATTTGTTTGAGATGGAACGAACCTGGGCGGCGGCGGCGGCCGCGGCCGCGGCGGTGTGAGCGTTGTCGATTGCAGGAAAAGAATGGGGGGAGGAAGTCTATCTGCGAAGGGTGGGTTGTCTAGATTTCAGCAGGGGGTTCAGAAACGTAGGCGTCGGTTGCTTTTGGGCAGAAGGAGAATGGTGTTTTATTAATTTTGTGTTTTGTATTAAGGGTATATATATTCTCGGAATATTAATGTCCAGAAATCGTTTGTGTACTTTTAAAGATAGAAAGGATAGAGAAATAGGCGTCGGTCTCTCTTCGATCGATTTTTCCTTTCTTCAAGCGGGCTTAACCGGCTAGAAATCCGAGGTATTCATCTCTATTCCTCCACTTGAGCCTCATTTTCTCTCCGAGCGCCGCTCCTGGGGTCTCCACTACCTTCGACCGTGACTCCACCACCTTCGAGTTCGACCGTGACTCTCGCCGGCAGCACCTCTCGCCTTCTCCGTCGCCGGCAGCACCTCTCGCCGTGGCTGACTCCGCCTCTCGCCGGCAACATCTCTCTCGTCTCTTTAATCAAGTAATATTTCTCTGAACTCGATGATCTTGTTTTGCTGTCTTGTTGATAACTATTTTGGTTGAGTTTGTGTAAATGGGTTTTCGTGATGATTCCTGATGAGGTTGATGCTTTCTATGTTTTAAATGTGTTTTGTTTGGTCTTTTTCTTTTCTTATTTCTGTCTAATTTGAGGGTTCATGCTCTGTTTTTGTGTTGTTTTGCTGTTTGTGTCTTTTTCCAAAGGGAGCAACTGGTATATAGGTTTTGACTGTGTTGGGTTGGAGCTCGGTTTTCATTTTTCTTATCGATAGCTCAACTCCTCTCAGTGCTTAGATTAGGTACACAGCTCAATGTAGCAGGTGAAATAGTGAAGAAACGATATGATTTAAGAAGGAACAGATTTGGTCATATATACTACCAATGTACTTGATTGCATGCTGTGCAATCTATTTTCACAAATTTGTTTTGTATCTACATTCTATGGGTCGGTTACTTTATGATCCATGACAATAAATTCTTCTTAGCATCTCACCCATGTCATTTGTGAATATCTTCAATGTAGTATAATTGTCTAATTCTTCTTTTGAGCCATATGGCACATCTGTCACATGTTGCATTACTAATTTTTTGATTCTTGCTCATCGATCACCTTAATTGATGTCTTTTAGTATTAATAACACAGCTATGACTCATGGAACAGAGAAGTTCAGACTCATTTTTTCTTTCTTTTGTGCTTGTATTTGTCTTGTGTATTTACGACTATAAGAATAAAAGTCTGGTTTCTATTCTGTTAGAAGCTATATATCAAACTAGTTGTGTTTATCTATAGGGTGTATCATTTGGTGGAATTTGTCATTGTGGTCAAAAGTTTTTGACATTCTTAACTATTCATGATAAGACGTTTACCAAAAGGAAAAAAAAAATGAATAAATGTCATTTTAGTCAACTCGATGATGGTAAACTGGAGAAAGAAATTGTCTGCGAGTTTTTTCTAAGAATTTAAGTGGCTTGCATGTTTCAGTTGGCAGAAATGACATGCCAACAATTAAGTCCAGTTATTTGGTGAATATTTCTAAGAATATATAGAAACTTCACTTGTTGGAAAGCATTTTACCCGGGGATGTCACCTTATCAGTGAACACCCCCCTCTCTCATGATTTTTCTCCATTTTTGCATCTTTGGAATGCACTGCTGATAGAAACTACTCATTGCTTTGAAGTTTTAATTGTCGGTACTTGTCTATTGCAACAATCATTTGCATTGAATTGGCAATTTTTCTCCGTGAACCAATTTTTACCTCGATGGCAGTACCATAATTCTCATAATTTTGATTTAGAAAATATCAAGTGCAGGTCATATGCTTCTTGCTAGAATTTAGACAGCTAAGAGCTGACTTTTGTCAACTGCAGGTACTGATGATCATAAAGGGGTTGTGCAGGAGATACGAAAGATGGAACCCAGTGCATCCGACTTCAGGAGCCTTTTGGGGCATGGGAGTAGGCGTTGGTTGTGGGGTTGGATGGGGCCCTGGCTTTGGCCCAGAGGTTATTGGTTATGTCGGAGCTGGCTGTGGTGTTGGATTTAGTGTTGGCATCACTTTAGCTGGTTTTGGCATTGGTCTTCCTGCAAATTGGCTCTTTGAAGTTCCTTTTAATGGTACTCCTTTGTTTCTACTCTAAATCTTTTACTTGCAAGAGTTGTTGCATGCATGCGCTACCATACAAAAGAATGGCGGGCTGGAAGGCGTCTAAGTTTCAGAAATCTCAAGTGGCGTCCTGCTAATGGATTACGAGTTCTTCTAGATTTACAAGTTCCCCCCCCCCCCCCTTCTCTCCAAACCCCTCTCTCTCTCTCTCTCTCTCTCCCTCCATCGGAAATTCATGGTAGTTCCTCACTCGGTGAATATCGTCCATTATCTCTCCACGTGTATCTTCACTTGCCGTGATGACCAAATTAACCAAACTTCTAAAATTTATAAGTATTGAAACTTAGCCACTGTGAGCCTAAGAGTTGCTAATTAAAATGTCTTTCTAATGAATGATATTATGTTTATGGGTGTCCACCGCTTCATTTCTCCAAAATTGAACAAATATATGCTGGAAGATACTTTTTTTTGTTCGAAAGAAAAGAGGAAGGGAAGGGAAGGCAAAGTAACTCGTAGTATCTTTCAAATGCTCTTACCAAAGTCTCAACGCTATGATTGCATCAACAAGACATGATAATATATTTTTCTAATGTTACGTAACATGGCCTTTTCTTTTATTAGTAAAGAATATTTCATTGAATGTTTCTCGATTATCTTCATTGTGTACTCCCCTTTTTTTTCGAAGAACATATGAAGTTTACAAACTGATTTGTAATGAAAGATGGAGTGATTTGGAAAACTTAACTTTATAGCTGGAAATACACCCTCAGTTTGTGTTAAATTTCAGTTGATTCACTAATATTTTGGCAAATTTTGAAGGGAAATGCCTTTTTAAATATGACAGATTAGTTGGTGATCTATAATACATGTGTGTATTTCCCTAGAAATCACTGCCCCCTGTCAACCCCTATTTTTTGCCACAAAGAACGAGTCTTGGATGCTCCACCATATGGAAACAGGTTTTTATCTCACTTCTGACTCTAGAAGGAGAGCTCCCCCTCGGTCCTGCTTTATGGGCAGAAGGGGATGAGCTGGGAGTCCGTTACAAAACTTCAGACTATGGAAGGATAGCTGCTAAATACAATACATTCAGATTGAACTCTACAAAAAGTTTGCGTGAATATTACTATATGCTTGATTTGTGTCAAAGCATGCAGTTCCTGCTTCAAGTGCACAAGCGTTCTTTGGCTGCCTAATGCTTTACGTGTTTTATTCCAGCTTTCATGGCTACAAGAACTGGAGCATTCGCAATTGCCCGCTCCCGTGGTCTGCATAACATGAGAAAAATTACTAACGATGGTTGGAGTAACATTGGTCCACACGTCTCTGGCTTGCAAAAGGAAGCTAGTGAGAGGTTTTTAAGCTTCAAGCATGAACATTCTTTGGACAAAATTTTGGATTTTCCTGACATGAATAGCCGCATTGCTTCCCAATCTAGGTGTATTCTGGATCATATAGGGAAATTCAGAAGCCGGTTTGTTGGCCCTCGAAAAGGGTTGTAAACTTGCACAACTTATGGTCGAGTAATTTTATAAGATAGCATACAAGTATGGGATTGCAAGTAGTAACTCAACGCATCCCCTGTATGATCCTTATGCAAGTGTATTATTCTTGTATCTGATCATTGTAGGCGTTTTACGCTAATTGATTGACATATGTGCCTGCCTTTTGTTTTTGGGTATTATGGTAAGTCTCACTTGTGCTCTATTCTGTTATGTCCCTTATGTTTAGCAGGCTGATTTTAGCTGATGAATGTGAAGTATGACGAGAGCCTTTTTAAGGTAGATGCCAAAGCCCCAAGTCCTGAAGAAACTGAATGAGACCAAGTAGGCTGCATAAAAGGTTGTTCATATGTCTCCTCTCCATTGTAGACAAGCTTATTGGCATATCCCATACGCCGAGAGACCTTTGGCAATTAGCAGCTTGTTCCAATTAAACAAGGCAGCCCCTATTGCCAAAGCAAAGGTGGCTTCTGCGAGATCACACACTAAGAAAATTAATTCTAATGGACAAAAGTACCCCTTAATCTGAAATCCAGCTTCCAGACTGATTTCCTTTGAAATCACATCTCCTGAGTAACGGTAACACAGGGAAGGCGCCCTTCGAGTCGGTGATAGGTTTGGATGGTATGACAGCACACGGTGGATGAGGGTTGAGGGGATGAAAGAAACACCGTTAAGATCCTGTCAACGCTGCACGTGCATGATCTGAACTGCAATATAATCCATGAAATCTCTGATCTGTTATATGAGACGTTGCTTTTATTTGGTGCGAGGGATTGTGATGGCCATGAAAGTTTTGGATGGAATGGATACTGGAAATGGTGGTGAAAGGAACTGGAGTGGTGACCGAAGGATCTTTGTGGTCTGCAAGGGTAGTTTGGTCCATCCAAATTAATTTCTTTAGTATCGTTTTGGAAAAAGTCTATGTTGTTTTGGCAATAGGACTTGCGTTAAACTATGAACCGAACGATAAAGGTTCTGCTAAACTGCTTTTAAATATTCCATCGACGGCTACAAGGTTGGAAGAAAACTACACAGTCAAGTGAAGAAGGCCATATGTCATGAGCGACTAAAAAAATGTAACTATCAATTGGTCAAGAAAATATTCGTTATAACTATTACCAGGACATATGTTATCACCATTTTGTTTTTATCGATAAGATATTGGTCAGGCAAGAGTGCAATAACCGAGTCACTTCACTGCTGTTTTATTCAATAAAACTGCATGATAATAACGTATCATTGTTATATAGTAAATACTCGTTATAATGTATTTTCTCCCAAGACATTGAAATATGCCATTTGCATTATCAGTGTATTGCGATATTCTTTTGCAAGTTGGTCTACCAAATGTACTCTTGGGAAAAAGAGAACATGACAGTCACACTCGGTCGTGCCTCAAGGCCTCGTTTGCTTGTGCCCACTTATATAACCATAATAGTGGAGGTGCATTCTTCGATCCGTTATGTCCACTTGTACGTTTAAGGACTAGGATCTCAAACGGAGGAAGCAAATGTTGCTCCTAGTCTTCAAGAACATGTTAGTGGAGACGAGTAAATTTTAACTCATTTTAGGTTATCGCATGGCATTATGCTGGTTTAAAAGAACAATGCTCAAATCAAGTCGTCAAATTAAAAAACCGCCAAGCGTTAACTAATTAAAGGTGAAGTGACAATATAGAAAACAGAAGTTGTCTAATTCGCCGTTTATATTGTCACTTGACATTATCCCTTGCGAAAACAAAGAAAGAAAGGAGAGATTATACGTAATGAGAGAGATCTTATCAAAACTTCATCACATCTCTGCCAAATCGAGGAACATTTGCTACTTTCTATAGACTCAACATCGAGAGAAAATGAGAGAAAAAACGCATTACCGCTTTGCGCAAGCCTCTGATTCCAACGAAAGCTTTAACCCTTCAATATCAAGGTGATTCTTCACAAAAAAATCTTGCAAATCTGCTATCTTATTAGGGATAACGCCGTCAGGCCCTCAAATCGTCATCATAATTTCATTGTCTTTCTGCATCATCTTGGAAAAATCATGCCATTTCGGTGGGAGCACACGTCAGATCACCAATTCGCTATCTTTTCATAACGCTATCCCGCCGTTAGTCCCTCAAATCGTCATTATAATTTCGTTGTCTTTCCGCGTCATCTTGGAAAGATCATGCCATTTTGGTTTGGGATCGCACAGTCAGATCACCAATTCAATATCTTTTCATAACACTTTGAGAAGATCGTGTCGTTATGAACGGGGACTATCGCCAGACCCGCGATCCTAACACACTTCATTTCATGAGATCGAATCCAAGGATCACACATTGGTTGTACTCTTTTTTTTTTTAAATCTTTACAATTGTTATTTATTCTCATTCGTCTCTCGTGTTATTTTTCTACGAGAAACATGTGTACACCAAGCTTCTCCCTTATGTACATTTTTAGTATGCCCCATATATTGTGGAATAATTTTTCCCCAAAAGTTTTCTTAAGTTAATACCAAAGCAATTCTTATTACTATTGCTTTTTCTTCTTATTACTAACTTCTTTATTACAAGTAAAATGGCCGGCTTTAGCAAGTTTGCATGATTATTCATTTACATCCATGCCATAACAAAAAAAAGAAAATAAAACAGTCCCGCAATCCTAATCTGTGAAGCTAAGCACCTTATTAGGCCAAAATATAGTTGTGGCATGCAGGTGTTTCTCTAGACTAAAATTGGGATGACAACCATAATCCATAGAATCATCGCATCCACAAATTTCTTCAAGGAATCATACAAATCATTCTAGCAATGTACCTACACTTAGAAAGTCTAGGCCTATTGTCAAAGCTGCAATGGCCTTTTGTCAAAGTAATAGGCTGAAGCAGCAAGCGGTACAATCACCCGGAAGCTGGCATTGCCTCGGCAAAAGCTATTGCATCTTTGGCATTAGGACTACACCATATAAACTAATTAAAAAGCATAAGTTGCACTCAGTTGTCAGACAAAAGAACAGAAAAGAAGGTCATCAAAATTGGAAGGAAAAACTGGTTAAGCTACTTTCCATCAGACGTAAAATGTTAACTTCAATTAACGTAAATACAGAAAGTACCGATGGAAAAGAGTTGCATACGCTACTATAAGTTGGTTCCCCTTGGTGCACATTCACGGATACGCCTGAATAAAATTCCACAAATAGAACCCATACTGAAGATAAAGTTGGGGAGACACTATACGTTCAGTACCTTGCATAGAGTACATTTATTCAGGATCAAATCTTCAGCATGCTTCTGTTGTTCAGCGCATCCATATTGCTCTAGAATGGTAAAGACAAACCACAAAGACCACGCAACTCAAAGACTCAGCAGCATATAAGGTACACTAATCAGGAATACAAGCAAAGATCATCACGAAGTTCCACAACTGTGTGAACCGCTCCTTGAAGCATTTGACATTATTGTTATCGTCAGCTTCTCTCAAGCATCTGCACCTAAAAAGAGAAGTTTCAGAGTGTATTTAGATATTAAGCTCTTCCCCTACTAAGAACAGAGACCGAGGTCAGATGGTTATAGGGAATCTTAGTCAACAAGGAAAACTTTTAACTCACCGTGTGGAGAACATGCACTCTTTGTAGAATATTCAGAGGAAGTCCTCGGTATGGACATAGATAGCTGCGTGGTGGAATATGCATTCTTGTTAGATCTATCCTCGTCAACATCACACCATGATTCTCTAGTTTTAGGCCACTCATCGAAGAAAGGCCGCATAGAATGTTGCTCCTGTTTCACCGGCCCTGGTGAGCCAATCTCACTGCCAAAGAAGCAATGTTGCTGCCGCTGCTTTGACATTGCAGCATCATCTATAGGCTCAAAGTTTTGTGGCATTTGCACTTGTGTGGAGCTGCCTTGCAAGTAAGAATCATTTCTTGGTTTCAACAGTGGGGATGGCAATAGACGCCATGTGCCCTCTATGTTCGAGTCCATCCCCAAACCACTAACGCTTCCTCCTGAAGATTCTGTCGAGTAATTGTGCTCATCTGCATCAGGCGTCAGTCCATGGAAATACCTGCACGTTTTGTTTTCAAAATTGTACAGATGTTATTTGTATTCTCTCTGGCATTGAATTAACATGAAAAGGTTGTGGAAGGATTTCTACTTTGTGTTCAGGAAGTATGGGTCATAGATGAAGAAATGGGTCATATGTGCTTACTTCTCTCTTCATTATGGAAACAATTACAGGGACAAATTTTTGGCAGGTATATCATGACTTTTATTCGAGTTAGTTGTCAACTATTAGTCAGCTTTCTCTTTCTCTTAGTCCCGATTTATTAGGGGTTAGGTAGCAAGCACCTCTGTTCTTAGAGGGTGAGATCAGATCACATTGAACTGAGTTGAAGAAGCAAATAATCAGTCCTTGCCTACAGAAACTCCAAATGAACAAGATGTTGCCCATCAACTTTTCACTGTTAGATAGCCCCTAGAGTTAGCTACCAAAAAAAAAAACAGGCAACTTTATTGGGACTCTCTGTGAAATATTTCTCACGGAAAAAGGTTACTGCTTCTTAGCATATCCTACCAAAATCTACCATGCTTGGAACACTTGACTAATCCTGTCCTCCATATCAGCCCTGGCCTAGATGTGATAGACCGTTCCATAAATCCGTCTACTGCTTCAACTCTCAGTTCTGTGACGCCACCCTTATTAAAACTTCATGTTATAACTGAACATTACATAGAGACAATATGAATCCTTATTTTATTATACTCCCTCCGTCCCAGCATTATTGCTTATTGTTCCTTTTTTGGCAGTCCCAAAAATACTGCTCACTTTCCAAGTACAAAAAGAATTTTTAGTTGTATTTCCATTATTGCCCTTTGGTTATTAATCTTTGTCTCTCCTATCTTAATTCTTTCTCTTCCTCAAACTGCCTCCAATCCATACATTTTTTCTCTCCACTAACTTTATTTTCTTTTTGCTCTCTTCTGCATTATAGGAATCCAATCTCCAATATACCCACTTTCTGAGTCATTCTCTCTCTCTACCCACCAAGGCACCAACGTTACTTCTTTCAACCATCACTGCAGCCGCCATCCTTTGACCCACCACCCTGCCTCCCATCAACCACGACAGTTGCCTCTCAAACAACACTGTCGCCGCTTTTATCAACCACCATTCCTCCATCACCACCATGACAACGGCAACAAACTTAGAAATTAAGTCTTCTAAGTCTCAAGGTCATGCTTTTTAACTGATTTTGAAAAGCTTTTAATTTTGCAGATTTGATCCCATCAAAACCTTAACCTAACTTCCGATTTTGATCCTACCAACATAGGTAATTTCAGAACTGATTTACAAGTATGTAATGTGATTTGAGATTTGACCAAGAATATAAGTACATTTGAGTTTGAAGCAACATTGGTGGTAGTGTTTTAGACGAACTTTGGTGATTGCTGTGGGTGGTGGTTTGAGGCGGCCGTGGTCAAAGGAAGGTAGCTCTGGTGGTTGAAGGGAAAACAAAGCTGGTGAGGCGAGCAGCCTACCGCCTAGGCGAATGACTAGACAAGTAAGTTGGATGACTACGCGGCCAAGGCGAGAGTCGAGGTGTGCCTAGGCGAAGTGTCTAGGCAAATGACGAGGCAGCAGCAGTCTCGCCAGACGCCTAGGCAAGATCTCATCTTTTTCATGGCAGGTACATTCAGCCCCAGGTTCAGTGGCGGCGGTGTAGCGATCCCATGCCGGAAAATACATAGAATCTGAAGATCCTAAATTTGGATACCCTAAAGCTCAAAAGACCACCAGCTGTTTCATATGGAACGTTAAAATCTGTGCAGCACAAAAGAATTGATTATTAAAATTTTTACTTTTTGGCATTCAGAAATTTCAGAAATTTTAGAAAGGCTGTCAATGGCTATGGGTGGAGGTGGTCGGTGCAGAAAGGCGAGAGAAAAAGAAAAAGGAAAGAAAGTGGTAACCTATACATTTGCAGATAGGATGGAAAAACAGTGCATGTTGGTGAGGGTATAATTGCAACATCCACTCATTTCAACCACCTCCTTAAACTTTGTGCAAGTCAACAGTGAGCTATATTTTCTGGACAGAGGTACTTATTACAAAAACAGAAAATCTGATGGAAACCATGGAAGGAGTCGAAACTCTGGTATCCTGTGTTATGCTAGCCATAAAAAGAAAAAATAAAAAGCATTGTCGTTCTACTTTCTTCTAGGTCAAAATGCTTCAGAAATGTGCCCGATGTCACGATGTGGAATATAAATGTTTCCCCAATAGGACAAAGAAGCTCAAAGGCTGAAAACAAGGTTTTAAGGCCCAGAGACAGTAACACAGCCATAAAAAAAGAAAAGTGGACAAAGATGAGGCCACTCTCATACATCGTAAAAAATAAGAACTACAACGTGGACAACAAACTTGCCCACCGCGGAACTCATACAAAGCCAGAGAAGAAATAGGCACGAGAACAAAAATAAGAAGTAAAAAAAGAACCTCCGCAGGGGTTGCAAACCCTCTCTCCCTCAAGTTCAAAGGATCACAAATAGAAATAGGGCGTCAATTTCTTATTGCTTCCTCATTTTCTTTAGCCTCGACACCTCTCCAACATCTCTATAGATCGCCAACAGACTTAAATATCACCCACTGCCAAACAAGAAAAAACGGAGCACTAAAGTCCCTAGCAACATCATAGTGAAGAAGCAACCAGCTGCACATCTCCTCCTTTCCAGGAAGGGAACGCCAATTAATAATGATCCTTGCCACTTCAAGTGCTTAATTGTCAGGATATTTTCAGACTAGCCGTCCATGCAAAAAGTCAACCTAAGGGGGGATAGTATTTCTCAAATCTACATGCAATGGGATCAGATATAGCTCTGGATTAACTTTTGTTAAGTAAATGACCTTTAACTTATGTTCCATTCCAAGGGAGGACCAAATATTTAGACGGAGGAGAACTGTTACATCATAATGCATACCTAAGGGCCCCTAGTCCTCCGCTTCTTCCAAAAGTATAATCTTGCATTTGTTCAGGTTGATTTTCTGCCATAGAACAGCTTCAAAGAGACAAAAGAAACACATAACTATCTCAACTGTCCCTTTTCAGCGCACCCAATATAACCTACCAACTCCCCACTTCCTCTAACAAACAAATCCTCCACAGTTTTACTCAACGTCTTGCTCAGGGCTTCCATAACAGGGACGATTGTGTATCTCCCTGTCAAAGTCCTCCCAAACTGGATGAAAATCCTTCTAAAAGATAGAGGACCACACAGTAAAAATACATGTCTAATTCTATTTACTCCAGCACTCCAAAAACCTATATGAATAACAATCTTGCTAACAAACACCTGCTTACCCAATCTCAACTTCTCTTTAAGGCACTCATAATATCATCCATCACTTTAAGAGCCTCACCCACTTCCCGTTGTGCGACCTAATATCTTGAATGCTTTAAAACCTCTTCCTTCTCTAGAGGCCAAAAGCAAGCTCTGACCATGAGCCTAAGATCTGTATCTTTTAGCAAAATTGCTTTCATTGCTCATCGTGCGGTATGCAAAGGAAAGCGCGCGTCTATCTCAACCAGGATGAACGGCATGGTAGCAAGTCATCAGAGTCATAATAAAGGAAGTTTCCACTATCATGAAGAAAAACCATAAAATGAAAAAAGCAAAGATAAGATTCTAGAAGCTTCATTTGTTGGGTACAGTTCTTGAACCATTTCTCCCTGATAATGCAGTAAATTGGAGGCTCCAAGTTCCAACTAGCAAAGGCACCTAAATTGGTTTACGCTCGTTCATCAAGAGGAAGCATGCTAAGCAATCGCATCTTGTATCAAACGCATAGATGACCAAAAACAAAGACAGGAAATTGCTATATGGCCAGATATTAGACCAAAGAACTAAAAAAGTTATAGGGTCTAGCACCCAAAGAGAGAAAAGGAAGGAAATTTCTATATGCTCAGTTGTAATGGCTTCCTTATGTAACCTTTCATACTCATTCACAGGGGAAAGTGCAGTATGTTCTGGAAGCAGGGGCCTGAAGGCATTCTTTCCAGCAGCAGACGAACAGTTCACTTTCAACTTAGCAGGCACAGAGACACACACACAAGGACAACGAGTTGCCTATATTGACCATAAGTATATAGCTGTGTGATTATTCACATTAACAGCTAGATGCCCAAAAATGAAGCCCCGTGCCTGGCTGAAAGCTTCTACACTTCGAACTTAGGGAAACAAACTATCATGATACACGAGATCCATTCATTCACAAACGCAAGCTTTCAGCATAGCAAATTAAGGTACCTGTACTCTTTGGTATTGATCCCATAGGGGACAGCCTCCATCTGCAACTTTGATACATTGCTTCCAAAACAAAGAGCCTCCGAGTTGCCGATGGAGTACAAGGGCAGGTTTTGGAAGCTTCCACTCCCACTTCCACTACTTTGGAAGCTTCCACTGCCACTGCTGCTCCCAGTAGCAATGTGCGACATCGCAGTCGATAAGGACTGAGAAGTAGATTGAGATTCCACAGGCTTTCTTGAACGGTTGCGGCCACGGTGCATATGTCGCTCGCAATATTTGGAGTCCGGATAGGCATCCTTGGAGCACCTCCATTTTTTCCCATCTGTCCTGCGGCACCTACCAGGCTCGGGATCAAACTTCTTCCCATAATAGGAACAATAGCCCACTGCAGAAGAAGGTTCAAACTTATAAGCACCATTTGAGTATCATGGTACAGCCCAAGAACTTTTAGAAATTGAATAAAGTATCGAACATATGTCTGCTAAGAGAAGACTAAAGCCTAAAGGATCCCCTATTGTTCTTGATCAACACAACAGTACGGATGAAGGTTGACACTCCTTTACATGGAAGATAATGACTGCACGTAGAGAACAACATAGTCGAATGGTGAAAAAAATCAATGGGAGACAGATTGAGGAGTTCCGAACAACAAAGTAAAAGGACCATAAACTGTACAACATTAGAAAACCAAAATTTTGTAAAAACCTGAACTTCGAAATCATGTCGATAAACCAACTTCTTAAAAAGCTTGAGTTTTTATATAACAGATGCAACATTTTATTTAAGGCTTAGTCGAGTATTGACTCATAAGGTGGCAGGCCGGGCGGGGGGTTATTTCTCCTAAAAAATGAAAAAGAACACAAAGGACTAGAAAAGCAATTAATACAAAAACCTAGATCTGTCAGCATATCTCCAACTGACGGTGTTGAAAAGGATATGCTCGTGAAGTAACATAATTCTAACTTCTGCTGAGATTGAGATGCCCAAATGAATCACCATGAGAAAGAGGCAGCCTAATGCAAAACAGAAGCATAGAGACTCCATCTTCAAACGGAAACCCACGTCTCATATTGTCTTCATAATATTACCAGAAAGAGCATATATTTCAACTAGATGTAAGCTCTAAAATCACATTTCATTTCGATTAGTGAATGATATGACCAAACATCCCAAATGGGCAGTCTAAAAAATTCAAAGAAAACCAAATAAAATAGCCATAAAAGAAGCATACTAAACAGATTAACCAATATTAACAGCATTCAACTGGATCTTCACTTCCACATCCAAATACAGCATTCAATCCAAACACACGCACTCGCAGACATGGGTACACTCTTACAGGTGGGGTGGTGAAAGAACCTAGCTGACAGCGCCTCCAAGCTCCGCCGAATCGGCACGACGAGGTCGGGCGGCACGGGCATTCCGGCCACCAGGTACTTGTATATCAGAGCCTGGTGCTCCAGCTCCTGCCACTGCACCGCCGTGAACGGCGGCCGGATCCCCTCCCCCACCGCCGTCACCGACGACGTACTTCCACTCATCTCACTCACTCAGCCTTTAACCCACCTAGAAGAATCTCCAAATGTTCCTCTTTGTACTTTCAAGAATTATAATAAAGCTGCAAAATAAATTAAAGGGGTACCAGTAAGTGTATTGTTACATGTAAATGTAGAGAGAGAAAGAGGGGGGGAGAGAGAGAGTTGGGTTACCTGAAGGGGGGACAGATCTAGGGTTTGGCCATACTTGGTAATGGTTTGGGGATATGAGAGCAGAGCAAAAAGCTGGAAAAGTAGGGGAGCAGCTTATGTACTAAGTAGAGTGAGAGTTGGGGTTAAGTTGTAGTTTGTTAGCTTTGTCTTCTGCAATGATTTTGCAAGGTTAATGACCTGACTTGAGTTTTGCAAAGTAGTTACAGTTCACTTTCCTAAAATGAAAAGAGTTCCGAAAAATGAAAAGAGTTCATCACACACACACACGCGGACCCCCAATTATTGGTCCAAGCAAATTTCAAAACATTTTTGTATGTCTTTTTTTCTTTTTCCAAACAAATGACAAATATGGGTTTTGATTTATCCAACCTTTTTATTTTGACAACTCTTAACAAACTAGGGAAAAAGAGAAACGAGCACAAACTTCGGTGTTGGTCAAGTTTTGTTCGTAAATTGAATGAATCCGAAATAGCACTTGACGAGTAAAATTGCAAACTTGTTCACGAAATTCTAATTATGCAGTCAAAGATTCACTTTATGACTTCCTTATAAGGATCGTGATTTAGCTACAACTATGGTTCAAGCCATGAGTTGTGATCTTCATTCAAGGAGCAATATATTGTCGCTAGAAATATATAGACACAATTTTAAAAATACCATTCCGTCGCAGTCACCAAATTTGGAAAAATATTTTTGCTGATTCGAGACCATAATAACGTGATATTACCTAAAAATGTATACCGTCAGATACAATGTGCCTAGATCTAGGTGACACGATCCGCCACTTGTAAGTGGTGAAACACACTAAAATCCAGGTTGATGGATTCAATGGGAATTCATTCTCAAACCGCGAATTTAGTATCATCAAACTTTTTAGTTTGTAAAGTCCAACGCTGCGGTTCAACCTCCAAAAGTCACAGCGCTTTACCCCTCTTCCAATTAGCCTCACAAATCTAGTATGCCAAGATACCTCTTATTTTCATCTGAATAACGGGAGTTTATATGAGTCATCTCCTATTAATAGTTAACTCTGGTTATCCCGTATATAACTTCGCTTTTAATATAAGGAATGTCTATTTTCACACTCAGTTATGATTTTGCACACATTCATCTATCGTTATAAGATTAATGTTTTGTCGTTAATAATATTTTAGCAATAAAGTAAGGGTGCAGAATAGCATATAGAATGTGAAAATAGACGCTCTCTATACTATATTGACGTATGCGCACATAGTTACTATCTCTTTATAAATATATTATTCTTAATAGAAATACTTACAGGGTTTGATTCCAGGCCGCTGTTGGGAACTTACGCAATGTTTTCAGTGTAATCTGATCGCCCATCTATTGCAGATGGACATACTATATCCATTGCAAAGGGAATCTGACTTACGCTGACAACGTGGACGGCCAAATCAACGTTGACAATTTAACTAAGTTGACAGTTCTATCATTCTATCAGCTTCCATATATCTCATACTTGTAAGAGATAAAAGTTTT
The DNA here is from genome assembly GCA_033065855.1 of Escallonia rubra. Classification (NCBI taxonomy): domain Eukaryota; kingdom Viridiplantae; phylum Streptophyta; class Magnoliopsida; order Escalloniales; family Escalloniaceae; genus Escallonia; species Escallonia rubra. The sequence goes on along the minus strand of JAVXUO010000140.1, from coordinate 72,596 downwards.
ACTCAAATAAAAATAGACGCTTTTGTCATGAATGAGGCCCGAATTCAAGATGGGGCTAAATACTCCAATCCGGCCCGGCCCGGCCCGGCCCAACTTTTCACTCAAAATTAAAGGACACGTGTCACGTGGCGCACTCAGCAGTATGCTGCCCCTCGGCACCTTAGCAAAACCTCACTTCCCCTGTATGGGTATTGGATGCTCGAAGCCAGTGCGAGACAGCCTTTTCCGACGCTATGTCCACTTATATATAAAACTCAAAATCTTTGATACCCCTCCCGCGAATAATAAATACCCACGCCCAAGTCCCGCTCCTGCGCCTCCCCCCTCTCTCTAGCCCTCGATCAAGCGTTCCTCTCTCTCTGTCTCGCTCGCCATGAGTCTCTTCGGCCTTGGCAGGTATCATTCTATTCTCGACTTATCTGATTTCTATGCTGATAGTCATGCTACGCGTTATTATGTCCCTCACATCAGATCTGGTGCGTTTTTCTGTATCTGTCTGTTGGATGCGTGATCTAGGTAGGTCACTGACTCCTTTCGCTTTTCGCTTTTGCGCTGAATACATGTCAACCTTTTTTGCCCTCGGTGCCGCTTTCGTTCTGCCAAACCGGTGACTCCAGGCGTGATTTATGAGTTACGAATTTGTCTCCCTTTAACCAGTCGCGATTTGTCATGCGATGCGAAGGATTAAGCGTGCGCGTATCACGCGTGAAAGAAATTTTGATTCCTTTTGTGTTTGTGGATATCTGCTTTGGGTTAAGGCTGAGTTGGATCTAGTTTGAAGATCAGATTCAACGTTGTTTGTATAAGGTATGAAATATAGGGACGGGATAGATACTACTCCCTCCGTTACATTGAATTTTCTCCTTTGACTTTTTGCGAATTTCTAGGATAGGTTTTAGGACATGTTTTAGAACGTCTAGACATTGATAACAACCCTAGAGCAAATGACTATCCATTGGCAAGTTAAGCTATGAATTAAAGCCAATGTTTACATGCACTAAACCTGTCATAGGAATTTGCAAAAAGTCAAAGGAGGAGTTGCTATGAAATGTAGGGAGTATTTGTTTGGCGTGATCTTTTGGCTGTGAGGTTTTGTGTGGTCTCTTCGAACTTTGCCTGCAGAGTCGTTTCTACAAAGTGGACAAATAAAGGATAGAACTACAAACCAGGTATTTTGAGGATAATGCTCGATGCAATGGGCATTTGACGTTGAATAACATTAGGCTCGCTTCCGAATGGGTTTCAAATGACCTCAAATCTAATCATTCATATTGTTGACATTGATTTTTAGCCTTTGATTTTTTTGTGAATTTGTAGGATAGGTTTTAGAACATGTAGACATTGAATTGAACTCGAATCGCAACTATAGAATAAATAAGTATCATTTGGCAAGTCAAGCCAGGGACTAAAGGCAATGTTTACATGTAGTAAACCTTTCATAGAACTTAGCAAAAAGACAAAAGGGGAAAGTGCAATGAAACGCAAGGAGTATGTGTTTCGCATGATCCTTTGGCTGCGAGGTTTTGTGTGGTTTTGTTTGAACTTTGGATGCAGCGTCGTTTGTACAAAGCACAAAAATAAAGGGTTAAAAAGTACAGACTAGGTATTTTGAGGATGATGCTCAGCAATGCATGCTGCCCAGCGTGAGATGTCATTTTGCGCTGGAATACGTTAGGCTCGCTTACGAATGGATTTCAAATACCTGAAATCTAGTTTTTCATATTGTTGACATTGAATTTTATCCTTTTACTTTTTGTGAATTTGTAGGATAGATTTTTTAATGCATAGACATCGAATTGAACTCGAATAGCAACTGTAGAGCAAAAAAGTATCATTTGGCAAGTCAAGCGAAGGAGTAAAGTCAATGTTTACATGTACTAAACTTGTCATAGGAATTCGTAAAAAGTCAAAAGGGGAAATGCAATGAAACTTAAGGAGTATTTGTTTGGCGTGATCCTTTGGCTGTGAGGTTTTGTGCGGTTTTGTTTGAACTTTGGATGCAGTGTTGTTTGTACAAAGTAGAGAAATAAAGGGATAGAAGTACAAACTAGGTATTTTGAGGATAATGCTCGATGCAACGCGGGCTACCCAGGAAGAGATGTCATTTGCGCTGGATTAACGTTAGGCTCGCTTACTAATGGATTTCAAATGACCTCAAATCTAGTCATACAGATTGTTGACATTGAATTTTCTCCTTTGACTTTTTGTGAATTTTTAGGATAGGTTTTAGAATGTGCAGACATTGAATTGAACTCGAATAGCAACTATAGATCAAAGAAGTATCCTTTGACAAGTCAAACTACAGTGTAAAGCCCATAATTACATGTGCTAAACCCGTCGTAAGAATTTGAAAAAAGTCAAAGGGGGAAATGCAATGAAACTTAGGGAGCATTTGTTTGGCGTGATCCTTTGGCTGTGAGGTTTCATGTGGTTTTGTTTGAACTTTGGATGCAGTGCCGTTTGTACAAAGTAGAGGAATAAAAGGGATAGAAGTACAAACTAGGTATTTTGAGGATAATGCTCGATGCAACGCGGGCTGCCCAGTAAGAGATGTCATTTACGTTGGAATAACGTTAGGCTCGTGTGCTAATGGATTTCAAATGACCTCAAGTACAGATTGTTGACATTGAATTTTCTCCTTTGACTTTTGTGAATTTCTAGGATAGGTTTTGGAACGTGCAGGCATTGAATTGAACTCGAATAGCAACTATAGATCAAATAAATATCCTTTGGCAAGTCAAGCTACAGAGTAAAGTCCATGTTTACATGTACTAAACCTGTCATAGGAATTTGTAAAAAGTCAAAGGGGGAAATGTAATGAAACGTAGGGAGTATTGGTTTGGCGTGATCAAGGGCTGTGAGGTTTTCTGTGGTTTTGTTTGAACTTTGGATGATGTGTCGTTTGTACAAAGTAGAGAAATAAAGAGATAGACGTACAAACTAGGTATTTTGGGGATAATGCTAGATGCAACGCGGGCTGCCCAGTGAAAGATGTCATTTGCGTTGGAATAACGTTAGGCTTGCTTACGAATGAAGGGGTAATAGAATTACAAAGGACTTGCAAAGGTGCATGTCTTGATGGACCATTTTACAAAGTAAAATCTTTGGTGTGGATTTCAAATGATTTCAAATCTAGTCATTCATATTGTTGAAATCTATAGTGTTGTAACTCTTAAGGAGAAAACGGGAATCCATTCATATAAAATTCTTGTCTCCACATGGAACTTTAGCAATATCCAATTCCCTCTTATTTGATCCTGGTTTTATGGGGCAAGACTAGTGAATGTAACTATATGTATCTTTGTACACCTTGATGTGGGTAGACCGTGAATAACGTGGTTTAGGCATTGCATGAGATGGCTTGGGCATATTCGACATTGGCCTTTAAATGCCATAATGAGGAAAAGTGGCTTGTGCCAAGTTGATAGGATTGCGAAAAGGTAGGGGAGTAGATCACAGATGTAGGTTTAAATAGGGAGAGTAGATGAGTAGGATTCATATGGTTGACCGAACTAGATTCAGACAACAGTTTATTTGAGTTGATTTAAGTATATCCTTGGACAAGTTGGATGGAAGCTAACTTAGGGTGCATTTAGCATGATGTAAACCGGGCTTGTAGAAATATTGTGTGATCGAAAGACGGAGGAGTTTGAATGGAAAGGCAGAGTTAGTGATTATGAACTGAAGATTGGAGTGCCTACTATGTGTAGAGGATATCTTGCTGGAGGCTGACGTGGCTGCATGATCAAACTCAAAAGTCAAAGAAGGAAACCTGAATGGATTGGCTCAGTCATCAAGTCAAGTCTTGGAGACCCGTTGACCACAGTCAACGAGGCCGAGAAAGTGAGCTCTAGTACTTGGAAAAGATCGGAGCAAAGTTTTCCTCTCTTTCTTTGCTGTGAGCAATACTGAAGCTCTGGATAAAATTTGTCATTGGTCCAAGTAGATGTTTTATTAATCAGAAATTAAAGTTATTACTGTTAAATGGTTCTTATGCTGGCATTGTACCCATGATATTTACATTATGACCTAGCTTGAACAATCATGGGTTATTCTTTCGAGGGAGTAAAGGAAAAGGATGTTATAGGCTGTAGCTAGTAAGTAGAATGACTAAGTGACTTGCGGCAAGGTTTTTGGAAGAAATTATGCATACACGCACAATGGGGTGCACCCTTATGCCTCAGAATATCTCCTTGCCTAACTGATGTCCGACTACTCCGGTTAGGCAGGAGGCTTCCTCACTCAGGCACGCTGGCCACTGAGGGGGTGGACAGTACTTACACCGGACACAGGTGCCACAAGGCTGGGCATGTGGCGCCTCTGCTACCAATTGATCAAAGCAGGTGCAACGGGCTGGAAAGCTAAACCATGCCTTTCTGAAGCCCAGAATATTTCTGTGCCTAACCGTCGGAACTACGTCAAGAAAAAGGCATGGGATGTTGTTTACAAGAAACTTCATGTAAAGTGAATCTAGATTAGCTCCTTTTGAGTGATGAACTTTTGGATGGTAAAATAATAAGTTGTTCATACCAAGTAATTTTGTTGCCAAAGAAAAAGAGAGGCTTCATGCATGCGCTACTTGTAATTAAGTGCTTGTTATTGTTATATTTTAAGTGAGGGAAGTTGTCTATCCATTTTAAAAAATTGCGTATTTGTAATTTCTTGCATTATTGTTTTTCTTATCTGTGTCACAGCGATGGATGTCCTTCTTATATCTCACCTTTCATGAGACATGAACCTGTGATCTTGCACAGGGAAGGAGAGATACCACAAAAATGTCTCCTTGTTCTCTAAATATCGATCCAGTATTTCGCAATGATTCTCGGTTTTTCATTACTGAATACATGCAGAATTTGCCAGAAGAAGTTTAAAAGTAAATATGGGATTCCTTTGTGCTTGGGGAGTGGCTTAGTTCTGGTTTTGGTGTATTCCTAACTACTAGTGTCTAACTGACTCTGCCTCTGTTGTTTTTTGCCACTGCTTTGTTATCTGACATGGTATGTTTATGTCTGCAGTTCTATAGTCTAAATTTTTTACTCCATGCTTAGTGGGCTTTGTGGTCCACATTATCTACAACTGAGATTTTTTCTTAATTTGGCTACTTGAACTCAGGAACCAAAGAACTTTCCGTCCCAAGAAAAGCGCACCCTCGGGGAGTAAGGTTGTTTTCGTTGCCCTTTTACAGACTCTCTCTCTCTCCCTCTCCCTCTCCCTCTCCCTCACTCACTCACTTTGTTTTTACATGGTTGCTGACCTACTGGACTTGATATTTGCTTGATAATATCTTTCTATTCCTAGATGTTTGTAGTAAAAGATCACCTCTTGTCAGACTTTCATGAATTCATAGCTTACTACCGTTTTTAGTTTACGATGGGATTATCGCGTAAAGAGCGTTTTACTGAAACGAAAGCCTTATTTTCATCACATAACCGCTACTGCCATTCTTTTCATCACAAGTCTGTTTGATAAGGATCGGACCCTAAGAGATGGAGCATATTCTTGGAAGCGGAAAAAAAAAGAGGAAACATAGAATTTGGAGAGAGATCAGAGGCTTTTAGTAGTTGCCGTATTTTCTAAGTTCTTTTTTTATCATGTCTAGCCTTTAGATCTTGTTTTATTTCCAGATTCCCTTTACCCGTGAACAGTATTTTTTGTATTTGTAATAGTAAAGGAAATAATAGGGATACGAAAACCTTAGAGTCTCACTAAGGCCTTCTAGGAGTATCACCTAGAAGAGAATAAATGAGGTCTCATCATTGAAAAGAGAAAACAATCTGCTTCTGAAAATTCTATTCATCAACTCTCCTAATTGTTCTTACAATGCTTGTTTATACAGACTAACTGAAGTATTCCTATATCTTGGAACGTACCAGATTCCTTAAACCCTCTTTGTTGTTTCTAAACCCTAATCCTAGCTTCTCAATTCCAAATCCTATTAACCAAAGCCCTAGCCCACGATACCAGCTTGTAGGAGAGCCTTAAATACCCCTCTTAAGGTACCTTCCTACATCACTGGCCTTGATCATTCTCACACTGCCATAGGTAGACGATGTTTTTATATGGAAAAGGATCTTCATAAGAGACTGTTCACATTCAAAGCTGACATGTGCTATTTACTACCAGGATCTAATCCCTTCACCTTCTACCTTTCAAAGACCTCGGTCATCATAAATGCAGGTCTTGCAGTACACATTATAGTTTACCACTAATTGATCTTGGAGCAATATGCAGTAAGATATATTCGTTACATTAAATTTACTGTTGCATGGGGGATTCACTGTGTTTTGGTTTTTCTGGTCCTCTTGCCGCTTCCACTCCTTTAGTTCACAAAAGTTGGCACCTTCTAATAATTGTATTGTGGTGCATATCGTCACACTTCATAATTCATAATAATGCAGTTATAGTTGAGCTGAGAGCAGTGGCAGGAGTCGAGCATATGTGTTTGTGGGATAAGTCCTAGGGCCCCAAACATAATGGAAACTTTCTAAAAGATTTTACAAGCACGACAATGATCGTATTACGATCTTGTTTATTCCTCCAGTTCCCGAGGTTTAGCCTTTTGAACTACATCAATGAAAATTTGACTAAAACACTAGGCACTTTTTACTTGAGGTTAGCTTTTCTCACATGCTACAAAATAGTAGCGAACATCTGTTCTTGCTTCTGTGTTTCGTTTCGTTATGCCTGTATTGTTTGGCCAACTAGATTTTATTCTTTCCTAATGCAGGGGGCACAGCTAAGAAAACATATTGATGCTACTTTAGGTAGCGGGAACCTGAGAGAAGCTGTAAGACTTCCTCCTGGGGAGGATATAAACGAATGGCTTGCTGTCAACAGTTATATTCTCTCCCTCTCCCTCTCTCTCTCTTAGTTCTCAGATAGTCTTTTCTTTATCTGAGGGTTCGAAGCAGCCATTCGAACAGAATGTGCATGCATGTGGTACACAGATCAGACACTGGCATGTTTTGCGTAGTAAATTCTTAAAGATTATGCAAAGCTATCAGGAATACATGCCACATGTATGTAATGACATGCCACATGTATGTGCACGTATAGTATAATCCGTCTTCTGCCTCCCAAAAAAAAAAATTCCTCTCCACCCATCCTCCTTTGATTCAATCTTCATTATGTCATGGTATTTTTGTTGTTTAAGTGATGATTAATAAAGTAGCCGCGTTCTGGTAAACAAATTTTTTCTTTTTTTCTCTTGTAAAAGTGTGAACGAGAAGTGTACGTGTTCGCTGCTTGTTCAAAGTCTCCATATTATTGCACTGGACACCTTATATCCTATTTTATCATTCATTTGCTGCTATAAACTTCTCTTTGGGCACCAAATCTGAATGATGGTTTCTTGATTCTCAAATTTTCAGCTGTGGACTTCTTCAACCAGGTGAATCTGCTTTATGGCACCCTAACTGAATTCTGTACAGCGGAGAACTGTCCTACAATGACTGCAGGACCCAAGTATGTCTTAGTAAATTGACTGGTTATTTTGTAACTTCTATAGTCAAGTCGTAGTTACTTCGTCTGATACTTTTGATATCCGATTTTCTGCTTTGCATTTGGGAATTGTGCTGGACTGCAGAGTAGGCCCTTAGTTTTCTGCGTTAGTTAGTTTGTTTACCACTGTAAAGGTTTTTCATGTGAAATGAATCACATAAGATGTCCCCTGACGTCTTTCAGAAGAGATCTTTATGATTAGGCGATTGATGGAAAGAGATATAGAGAAAAGGTAGTGTATTCATATGGTCTTTTTATATATGGAAAGAGGCATAAGACAGACAAAAAAGGAGTGCTGGTAACCAGTCTCACAATCGCCGATGGTTAGACTGGTGGAAAATAGGCCTGAATGATAAGTTGGAGTTATAGAAACATGCTTTAAAATCCAAAGGCTTTAACATTAAGGCGAACTATTCGAAATTTCAATTCTTTGACTATGAGGAGGTACGTGGGTGAAGTGAATGGATGGGCAAGAAATACCTAAGAATGAGGGGGAGATCAATGAGGATGTTGCCTGTAGGATAAGAGCATTGTGAAGTGGAGTTGCGCTTCTGGAGTACAGTGCGATCATAAGCATGCACATTTCAGTTACACTCAGCTTATGTGTATGCCCAGTCTAAACCATACCATTGACGACCTCACGGCCGTCTTATTAAATATGCCCTTCAGGTTAGGATATCACTAGATTAACGAGGTGGTGGTAGCATCAATTTGGGAAAAGACGGGGAGACATTGCTTTAGATGGTAGGCGATATGCAATATAGGCCTTAGATGCCCTAGTGAGAAAGTGATTTGTGCAAGTTGAGGGGGTAAGACGAGGTAGGTTTAAACCAAGATTAACATTCTAACGACCTAGAACCGCGGCCCAACCATTGGCCCGTTAGAAACTCACCTACTTCCTATATGGGATCTTGGGATACCACAATCTCCCCTCCTTATACCTTTAGCATCCTCGCTAAGACCCAGTCATAACCTTTGATTCTAACCTATGTGGACTGCACCTCAATACTCACTGTTGACGGTCTTCTCTGATACAAATGGAATACGAACTGTCTTGGATTGTTCGAGAGCTCATGACTAGAGTAGCAACTTGCTCTAGCCAAAACTCGCACTCACAAAAAAATTCGCTTAGGGCTTTTCCTCTCTCAGCATTTGCGACACCTAATTCAAATGTTGTTCATGTGCTTCGAACCTCTTGACTAGACCAAAATTTCATCAGTCAAGACAATAACAAATAGGTCAAGGAAACGCTTAAACCAAATCCCCAAATGCTGCAGGGACATTTGTTAAACCAAAAGGCATAAGAAGGACCTCATAATGCCTGTACCTCATCCTGAGAGCAGTTTTATTCATATCTTCATATTTCAATTTCAAATTGGTAATAACCCGATCAATGGTTAATCTAAAAGGTAACAATGGCTTGTAGTATTCACTTCTTAAGCATGATATATACATCTTGGTTCATTCTTTGGCACTTTAAGCTTTTAGAGCAGCTGTTAACTTGAGCTGGTATCAGAGCTTTAGTTTGGCAAGGTCTTGGGTTCAGGTTTCCCAGATTGCATTTGGTTTCCTTTATGTTTGTGCCCAGTGAGCACTTTATTATGCTGTTTGTTCTCTTGTGAGTACCTTTAGCTTGTCTGTCCATGTACGACTTGGGCTCGCATGTGACTTGGAGTGATAAGCATGATATACATTATTTGGCTCATTCTCTAAGTGCTATGTCTTGGTTCTTGCACTTATCTTGCAATTGGCTGTTTTGACCCAACATATGCATTGTAAGCTTGGTTTGCATATACGTCATGTTTATTCACTTTCCTACTAGGCTCTGTGGAAATGTTCCCAAAAGACATGTATCAACTGAACTGTCATAGTTAGCTCTGTCCACATCAAGGAGATTCCAGATATTACCTCCCAACTGTAGAATATAATGTGAATAAATTATGAAAACAGAGCTTCTGACATACTGCAGATAAAAAATTTCAGGTACGAGTATAGATGGGCAGATGGTGTACAAATCAAGAAACCAATTGAAGTATCAGCTCCTAAATATGTCGAGTACTTGATGGACTGGATAGAATCTCAGCTAGATGATGAATCCTTATTTCCTCAAAAGCTTGGTAATTAGCTGTTGTTAAAATTAGGTTTACCCTTTCATAAATTGTGTTTTAAGTATCGATACTGGCCTTTGAAACAGACCTATTTCAACTAAGTTCCTTGATATAATTTCCTTGTCATGTTGGTTATGACCATGGTGCATCTATATTTTGGCCTTTGAAACAGACCTGTTTTAACTAAGCTCCTTGATATAATTCCTTGTCCATGGGTTCTATATGTTACTTGTAGTTTGTAATGTTTCACTTTAAATTTTGTAGGTGCGCCATTTCCTCCCAACTTCAGGGATGTTGTGAAAACGATATTCAAGCGCCTTTTTCGTGTATATGCACATATATATCATTCACACTTTCAGAAGATTGTGTCTCTTAAAGAGGAGGCCCATCTAAATACCTGCTTCAAGCATTTCATACTGTTTACCTGCGTAAGTGTTCTGCAAACTGTGAAGTTCATCGAAGTTTTCATATAAAATTGCCAAATTTGTTTACGGATACCATATGTGTTAGAGAGCACTAACCTACTCTTGCTTACCAGTTTTAACTTTTAACGTGCCCATCGTTGGCTGGTATCAAGTACAGTTCAGATAATAAATCAAGTTCCGTACTTGCAGTGCATTGTCTCTTTTCAAGAGTTTTATCTGGAAAGTAACACATGTAAGAGTAACAAAAGTATCATATGGTTCCTTATTGAAGCTTTTGTAGCATTAAGATAGTCTCTTGATACAACCCTTTGAACATGGGCTCAATTTATTGGTTGTATGCTTCAGAGTGGAGGTGATATGATACAAGAAAGTGTCATTGTTTATTATCCCATCCAGACATAGCTTGGCCGAAGGGTTGAAGTTGCAGTAGCCCCCAGCTCCCCCCACCCACCAACAAACACACAAAAAAAAAATAGTATAGACAACTAATAAGCTAAAAAAAATTGAGGTAGGTAGTGTAAACAGCATGCAAGCTCCAGGTTATGCAGAAATTTTCCTTAGCCAGTTACTGTTTGTAAGTAGTCTGCTAATTTGTTGTGTAGGGGATAGAAACGTGGAGAGAGGTGGCCTCTCTTTTTTGCTGCTCAAAATTATCTCTTTTGTGCGTCGGGAGAGCATAAAATATAAAGGACAATTAACAATGACCATTTCTAGATACATGGTACACAATTATTTTATTAGAGGGAAATAATCTCAATGTTTATTGTTTTGTTGCAGGAATTTGGTCTGATTGACAAGAAGGAGCTAGCTCCACTTCAAGAGCTTATAGAATCCGTTGTACCTTATTAAGCGGTTTCTGAATTTGCTTTTAATATGATTTCTGACTTCAAGGACACAATAAGGTGGCGTGGTGAAAATGTTAAAATGTAAAACGTTCTGCTGGCCTTATTTGATATATTTAGTTCTGCTAATACACTATCTTTTACAATGTTTTCAACTTGTTTCAATGTAAGTTATCAAGTGGCCTCCACTTTATTCTCGTGCGACACTGAAAATTTTCAGTGCATGTAAATGATGTTCATGGAAACATGTAGTCCGGGAAGTAAGAGATCAGTTGAACGATATACACCGGATTGTAGGTTTGACTATGGAGCGATCTCGTCCAGTTTAGCGGACGAAATTGCACTTATTTGTTTGTACCAGTTCCGAGTCACTGTTCGTTGTCTAGGGAAGGCCCTTGAGGGCGCCCCTCCCAGTCCGTCCCCCAGCCAGCACGCTGCGACCTGCTCTCGCTTGCAGCTCAAGAAGTCCACCTACAGCCTCTCAGCAGCCATTTCAACAGTGTAGCAACATTTTTGCTGCTTCGTGATTGTTGCGACATAGCAATCTAAGCTAAGTTTGATCTCTAGAATTTTTTAGCCTTGTATGATGGTGCTGCTAGAACTTGGAAGCATATGTGCAGGCTCTCTCCTTTGATCTGGACCGCGGGGAACAGACAGAGGCTACTATGTTATCCATCCATTAAGGGAAGGAAGTCTCATCTGTCTGATCTAGTGCATAATCTGGGTTTTTCTTGCAATTCGAGCGTATTGATGACCAAGTTTGTAAGAGGCCGCTTGAAATTGATTTTTAAAAGTAGATTTTGATTAAATCTGAATCAGTTTTTAAACTCAGCTTTAATTCATTTGAAGCATGTTAGATTAGAAGTTGTTAAAGGTGTTTGGATAAAATGAGATTAAAGTAAGTTTGGTGTGACAAAATTATCATATAGTTTATTCAAATTAAAATGGAGCATTTAATGTCTATTTATATGTAAGGATATTTGATAATACTCTTGGTCAAACCAAAATTCAAGAAAATGAAGATTCTGGATTCAATTAGTTTGCACATTAGAATATATAAAGCTTTGTTTGACAACATTTTTTTTTTTTCAGTTTCAAAAAAAAATAAAAATAAATAGCAGTTCAATATTTTTTTTTAACAACAAGTGAGAATTTGATAACCCAAATTTATTTATTTTTTTGGTTTGCGATGGCGGTGGCTGATGGCTGGTGGCTGCCGACGGTGGTGGCCGGAGTTGGCCGCCGACAACCGCGGTGGTGGTGGCCGGAAGTGGCCGCTGGCCGGCGGTGCGAGGGTGGTTGTGGTCTAAAAAAAAACCTCATTTTTTGGAGTTTTTTTTTTTTCTTCTTCAATTTAAAAACTAGTTTTTTCAACTTAAGAAGAAAAAAAAAATATATCAAACAGAGTCTTAATCAGCTTATATTTTTTTTTAGTTAAGCACTTCAAACTTGATTTAATCAGTTTTGACCATTCTAAAATTAATCACAAACACCCTCTAAGTCTACAACGTTATACTTGAATGTTTGAAGGTAAATAATATGCTTCAAAGTGTGAACATAAAATAGTCAATCATTTCATATGGTTAACCCTAGAAATGGTTCCATGTCAAAATCAATTAAGGTCTTCATTTTATGTAGCCGATTAGTGATAAGGGTGTCTCAGAGACCAAGCGTTAGGATTCATGTTTAGGTCAAGCTCCTACCGTTAAATTTTGGACTGCTTTGTAGAACTATGCAAAGCGGTACTCATGAAATATCCGGTGATAACTCAACTTTGAAACTAATGAACGTGGCCAAAAGTTTAAGAGCTCGTTTGGTGGGATGGAAAAGAAGGAATGGAGGGATGAAAGGATTTTAATTTGTTTGGTACGAAGGGAGAGAAATGAATGAAAAATACGAAAAATTATTTTTCTTCTGACTTCCACCGTATTCTTTTCACTTAAAAGTGAGGAAAAGAAAGGAAGCGAGTGTGACTTATTCATTTGACTAATTTTATCCTCTTAAATGTCAATAATCAATGCATTAAAATGATAAAGCAATTTACATCAGTAGCGTTTGAAAAACATTTTGTTTTCGGGTTTTTCTCCAGTTTTGTAAATTGGGAAAAAAAAAAGGCGTTTGACACACAGTTTCCGTTTTTTTTTTTTTCCTTCAATTTTGAAAATCAGTTTTAAAACATGACTGTTTTTAAAAACTCTCATTTTAGAGTTTTTAGTTTTGAGACCATCACCACCACCACCACCACCACTCATCGCCACCAAAGAAAAAATTCAAAATAAAAATTAGGTAATCAAACACTCATTTGTGTTTGTAAAAAATAAAGATTACACTGATTTTTTTTTTTTTTATTAGAAACAGAAAATCAAAATTGTAAGTGATTTCTAAATAGACCCGATGGTCTCTTTCTTCCTCTTTTCCTTCTTAGTCAACCAAACAATTATCTCGTCATCGCCGTCAACCAAAAAAACAAAAATTTCGGAAGCACGGCGCCTTTACACCCCTTCTACTTTCCCGTCCTATCTACTAAACACGCCCCGGTTGTTTCGGGATAAGATCGCTTTACACGGAAAAAAAATTGTAAAAGACCTTCTAGATGAAATCTGATTAGATTTTGGTCCAGTTTCCTATGGCAATAAACGACATAAATAGCACATAAAATAAACATGAATGGGCACATCTTTGCACGGCAATTGACAGAGACCTTCTAAAATAATCAGTGAACACCGCTATGAATAAGTCATGATAAGGAATAGGTGTGTGCAGATGATTTGTTATGCCTGCCTATACCTAATACCTATATTTGTCATGATCCACCTTGCTGAACAGTAAAGTTCATACAGCAGAATTTAACTGGTAGATCACTGATATACTTGGTTTTGTTTCATTATCTTAGCCCCTTTGTTCTCCTTTGCATATATAGTTCTGAACTACGCAAGCTAAAAGCAGATCACCACTTTCCAAGATCCTTCCTTTGGTCACTGTTAAGCAGATCTCCTCAAGAAGCATGGCCATGGAAACCATGACTACCTTCATCCCATATCTACTTCCCCTTGTAGTCCTTCCTCTGTCACTTTCTTTCTTCTTCTTGTTCCGAAAAACGGGCTCTCTTAACTCGAAAAGCTCGATGATCGGGGAATTTACGGGAATGAGCCGATTAGGCTCGCAGAAGTTTGTGATATACGATGCTAGAACGGAAAAGAAATCGAGACCTGATCCCATTGCCTTGGGTGAGTTGGGGCAGGTGTTGAGTGAAATTCGGGACAATGAAGGTGGCATCAAGTTTATGTTGCAAGAGATAAAGTCACGAGGATTTCAACCTGACTTGGTCATGTACAACACGCTGTTTCAGTCACTGGCTAAGGCCGAGAAGCCTTGTTTGGCTAGAGGCTTGTACGAGAACATGGCCGGTTCGGGCGTTGTGGCGGACGAGAAGACGCTAACCACGCTTGCCAAGACTTATGGCAAGGCGGGTTGGGCTTGCAATGCAATGGAGATGTGGGAGGGAATGAAGTCGAACGGGTGGTGGCCGATTGACTTTGGGTTGTACAACACGTTGCTGAGCATGTGTGCTGATCTTGGAATGGAGGAAGAAGCGAAAACGCTTTTTGAGGACATGAAGGTGTCGAAGTACTGCAAGCCGGATAGTTGGAGCTACACTGCAGTGCTCAACATATACAGCAGTGGGGGGAATGCTAACAAAGCCATGGCCTTGTTTGAGGAAATGTGTACTGTGGGTGTTAAGTTCAATTCCCTGGGGAGCACTGCCTTGATTCAATGCTTGGGGAAGGCTCAGAGAGTCGACGATTTGGTCAAGGTTTATGAGGTCTCAAGTCAAAAGGGGGTTGAGCCTGATGATGGTTTGAGCAGAAGCTTGCTCACTGTTCTCTCACAATGCAAGGGTGAGGATGCAAACAAGGTCATTTCTTGCCTAAAGCAGGCTAACCCAAAGTTGGTGTCATTTGTGAAATTGGTGGAAGAAGAGAAAACTGGCTTTGAGACCATTGACAAGGAGTTCAAAGGCATTCTTGAAGATGTTGCAGTTGAGGCCAGAAGATCCTTCTGTAACTGCTTGATGGACATATGCAGAAACAGAGACCTTCAAGACAGAGCCCATGAGCTCCATTACATGGGGACTGATTATGGTTTGTATCCTGGTTTAACTACAACGTGTGGACTGTTCGAGACTATAAACGCCAAACGCGCTTGTAAAGCCTAGGCAAACGAGCGAAAGAGAGATTCGATAGCCACAAGGTAGACATCATGTTTGCGTTCCTGGTATTGATTTCTATGGGATACTTATATTTTTCTTCTCCTTCTCTCTTTTTATTCGTGAGGGTTAGGCTTTGATGTCCCCCCTTGTTACTTTGTTCTTCAATAAAATTCAAGATCAAGCAGTAATATATTTTTCTAGTATCACTAATCAGAAGAGTGTGAGATACTGCATCTGTTGTCATCATAGCCATCGATTATACTTTGTGAGTACTTCATGCTACAGCTTCTTAAACTTCCAGAACGACGTAAACCAGAACAAAAACGTGCGTTGTCTCAAATATTACATTTCATCCTGTCTAACGGATAAGTATATTGACAAAATGTACATTGAATGTGTATTGATACAACCCATACACAACTTCTAAAAGAACAAGAACAAAAAAAAAAAAATTATGCTCAACCAATTGATCATCGTGATGCAGAACCATGACCAAACTTGGTGCAATGGGAAAACTCTGTTGAGATGTGTTAGAAAAATCAAAGGGAAGTTATCTTTGGTAAATATCGGGTATGCAGTAGAGACTGTTTCGCAGCACCACCAGTCCTTCCTTTACAAAACTGACCAAATGCTGGGCCGTGCATAGCATCATACCGAACTGTACAATAGTAATCTGCCAGAACCACCATAGGCCGGAAACTAAGTAAAAACAATATCAGCACCTTTTTTCTCCATGCTAATTTTACATCAAGTACACGCTAAATCTAACTCTCAGGTGCTTCTTAGTGTCCAGAAAAGTGATGCATACCTTTTACTCTTAATGGTTACTACTACTAGTAGAGGTACTTATTTTCTCCGATAATTCATTCCTGCGTCTGACGGAGCTCGAAGTCGCTTTTTCATGTCACTGACTAAAAAGCATCAACCACAAAGGAAGCATCTTCGATGCCTCATAATCCTGAATCCTTGTCAACTTAATGAAAGGACAATACACAACCGCCAAGGGAAAAGCTTTATATCACCCACTTCAAAATCCAAAACTCTTCATCTGATGGTGCGTGCAAGGTTAGCAAATGGCTCTGCGTCTTCTTTGGGTGCAGGCTTGGCCAAATCAGGGTTCCCAAAGACGTTCCAGAGTCTAAGTGTCTCATCAGCCGCTGCAGATGCAACTGTATACCCACCAGGGCTCTGAAATACACGAGAAAATAAGAACGTAAACAAAGACAGTAGCCAAAGCAAAGAAAAACAGACGTCAGTCTGTCATTTCAACAACACAACAAACATCAATTATATGAATAGCAGAACCAGCATTAACATGGTTTTAACATTAAAGATATAACTAAAGTTTTTCAGTGTAACCCTATTAATACCTGGGTCATATAGAGGACTCTTGAGGAGTGACCATAAAGCTCTGCAAGTTTGACCATCGAAGGGTACTTCCAAAGGATGAGCTCATTCTTGTTAAATCCGTGAGAGCTCAAAAGTTCCCGCTCATGTTTGTTCCAAAGCAAGCAACAGACCTGAGACCCTGTGTCGACGGAGTTCAAGCATCTCCCAGTGTGAGTGTTCCAAAATTTGATAGAGTGATCTCCTACACCGCCCCCAGAAGAAAGTAAATTACTTTGGAAAGGACACCAAGAGAGAGCCTTTACAGCAGATCGATGGTCTGCCAGGCGATAAAGCCACTGGTTGGCACTATTTGTGGAGGCCATCGCGATATTCCATATAAAGAGGAGATTGTCATTCCCTCCACTTGCTAGTTGCCGGCCTGATTCAGACCATTTTAATCCACAGACCTCCTGACTATGTCCCGTGTATGTTCCAACTATGTGGGATCTTATTCGTACGTCGTTGTTGACAATAGAAGCGTCCGATCCCCCAGTTGTTAGTATGTGACTGTTCCAATCAAGTGAACCAACCCTCAATATGTGCCCTTCTCGAAAAGTCCTCAGCTGTTTAGTGCGAAAAATACAAAAAGCAAACTAATCAGATACTTTTTTCTTCGACTATGAGAGCAATGAGCTTCTAGAAATATTACTAAAGAGTGTAAACTATAATGTAATTACTACTACTATAGGTAGAAAGCATAAAAGGTTGCCATAATTTTTGCCTTGTACCTGCCACAAAAAAAAAAAAAATAGTGGAAAGGCCTCATTAATGAATGCCATACTACATATGGCCCCGCCAAGTTTCCACCAAGTCAATATTTGAATGAACTAATTTACTGATTCAGTCGTGTTGCACTTGCTCAACACATACTACAGTTAATAAGCCAAGAATAAACATCTAGAGAGAGGAACATACCAACTTGCTGGCTGAGGAATCCCACACCTGAACGTGGGAGTTATTCAAGCCAACAGCGATGCTCCTTCCATCAGGTGCCCATCTAATGCTTGTCACAGGCCCAATTTCATCATCAACATTGACAAGTTCAGAAGGCGATCCATTAGAAGGATCCCACAGGTACACTACATTCCCAAGAGCGATAGCAAGTATATTGCTGACCCCCCAGTCAAGTAAATTCAGATAAAAATCATCCAGCAGGTCAGGAGCGTCCAAAGTCCTTTCCGAATTCTGTAATTGTCAAACAAAAACACGAGTCTAAGAATGTGAAAAAATGAAGCTCTCACGTGTATTCTATGAAGCGAGATAACAGAAACCATTGCGCATTCTAACTTCAAGGAAAGAAAGAAAACCCACTTGTGGAATGTGTCTTCTATGCTTGCCGGGCGTCAACTGGGGAGCAGATAAGAAAGACTCTTGAGAATCATTTGCTGAAGGGGGCGGCTTGTTCCTAAAAGCAAGGATCCTCGTTCTGTTCATGTTCAGTATTTCTGCAAGATGCTTCCTGTAAGCTTCTTTATACGGAGAGCACCTTCCAGAGTTTTCCTTCTCTACCATAGCACCAGTGAGCATAACATGTGCGAAGTCGAAATCCATTGCAGACCGGTTCGGGATGAATCTGTCCAACTGCCATTTCACAAAAAAAAAAAAAGGAATAAAAAGAAGACTCAGAATTATCAACAAGATAGCTTAATAGATCATAGCCAAGTTACATAAAACTCCCATGAGTTCGAATATCAGGAAAATTATAAGGACTGCCCACTCTGCTGACAAAGTTATGTAGGTAAGTTAGCCATAGGGCCATAGGAAGCGTATAAAATCTGTATCCCTATTTTTCCTTATTATCTATGGACTTTTTCTTCCAAATGGAAGAACCTTGACGCAAGTGGACTATACACTTATTTTGCTTCAACAGCATATAAAATTTGATATCCAACTAGAATGGGGAAAAAGAACGTTTTAAAAAAAAAAAATTGACCTGGAAACCAGTGGAAAATTACCAAATTAAACATACTTTGCCAAGACTTCAAATGTATAGACAGAACTGCTCGTTTGATAATACGGGAAAGTAGGCAAAGGGAGCATAAAACATTTGCACCCCTGTTTGTTCCTCTCTTTCTTTGGTTTAGAGGGGATTTTGCATTTTAAGTGGAACCTGAGGCAAGAACCTCAACCCAACTGAACTTGTACATCTCTTTGCATCTAAGAAGGTACAACATAAAAATACCTGATATGCAACTACGCAAGGGGTAAAGAGACTTTTCATGAAAAGACGACAAAGAAACCTCTCGAAAATCACATTTTGAAAGATCTCACCAAAATCATAGATAGAAGTAGAGAATTATTAGAATTTAATCATAAATCCCACTCAATTCCCATCAGAAGTGACATACATACTAGTTTTTTTCTGTGGAGCATGTGAACTCAACAAAATAAAACCATCAAGGAGCGCAAGAAAGCTCCAAGATCTACAGATCACTCAAGCATCAATTGCACAGAAACCAAGAATTACCAAATAATTAGAAGAAAAAAAAACCCTTATTCTTACAACAAAAAGTTGACCATGAAAACCCTAACTGTTTAACAAAATCAATCATGAAAAAGACCGGAAAACTAGGAAAAAATTTGTTATCAGAATCAACAAAAATAGACAAAACCTTCAAGAATATTATCTTCCTGTGTTCCCACTTTCAAATTCAGAAAACAGAAATAAGAAACGCACAAATGATTTTGAACAACATATACGAGATACAAATTAAGGCGAGAGGGTGGCATTTGAAAAACCCAAATTTTCAAGAAATTCAGATCATAGAAACACCCAAGAGACTGTAGTCACTAGAATCAAAAAGATTAACAGAAGAAACCCAACAAATTCTAGGCAAAACTTCCAGAAATCATCTTTCACTGTACTAGCTTTCCTCAAATTTCTCGCGACAAACGGGAAATCAACCATGAAACGCCAAGAAACCATAGTTACCACTATCAACATGAACCCAACAAAATTCGAGACAAAAACTTCAAGAAATTTATCTTTTCTGGGAAAACAAACAGGAAAACAAGTGCAGCGAAGATTTCACCCCACAAATAGATGCAAAAGCGCACACAAACATACAGGCATGTACCACACACACAACACACATATCAAACTTCATACACGAAAACAAAGGAAGGCATACATTCTCGTGTGAGTTTTTCCTTCGATCGGAGAGAGGAAATCGGGACGTCATGTATCGACTTCCTGCATCCATTACTTCAACTTAGAATCGGTACAAAGACGGCTATCAAAGTACACGCCAATAAAAGAAACAAATATGTATGTGGGAATATGTTATATATGTAAAATACACAGAATTAAAGGGAGAGAACGAGAGAGAAATAGTGTGTTAATGGCGGTCAGAGTGCACTCGAGGAGATCATAGTGGAGAGGGATGGAAGGGTTTTGCGCGTGAAATAATTTTTGAACCCTGCGACGTCTAACGGCTATTTATATACAGGGCTGGTTATGTTTATTGATTCATTGATTTTTTTTTTTTTTTGGTTCAACTATAAGAGGTATCATCGGTCCAGCTTTAGCGTCAACCGAGACAAAGTCTCCTCTCCAGGAGATCTTAAGGGCACACCCCCCACATCGGCCCGGTGCATTCAGAGGAATTTTCCTCTTGGTACTAGCTCAAATGCTTGAATCCAGAAAGTCAAGGCAGGAAGCATACCTCCTTGACCACCAGACCAACCCCTTGGGGTTTTATTGATCGATTGATGGCAGATTGATGGCAGCGCTAAGCAGCGCTTTATGTTGCTGTACCACGTGCCTTAAAAGTTGTACCTTTCTTTCTTGGGGAATGAAAACTTGTGGTAGTGCCTTTCTTAGAGAGAAAAAAAAAAATGCCCTTTAGCACCATGTTTTTTGTGCTTGGATTTTTTTATGGATTTTTATGATATACTTAATGCTTTGACTTAACAAATTATTAATAGAGAGGTTTTTACTAATTCTTATTTGAAGCATGATAGTAAGTATATCTTAAAAATTTGAGAAAGCCCAAACAAATATTTAAGGTATAGTCATAAAAAGTTTGCGTGAGTGAAATCATCTATAATATTATGTTGTATCGAGTTTTTACTCAAAAGGGTTGTTAAATCGTTACTTTCATCTAACGCGCGGATTCACACTGTCACGTTTTTGCTAAAAAGGATCGCCAAATCATTACTTTCAGCCAACGTGCAGGTTCAAGCTTATGGTGCCAAGCGGCATAAAAATCCGACACTGTTTTTTCTCACTTAAAAATGCCTTCATTCTTGATGCCTTGTGATGCAGCTGAAACCCGCGAAACTATTCCACGCATTTGAATAAGTTCTGAATAATCATGAAGAAAAGTGATACTTGAACTCCATTTTTCGCATTCGAGTCTCACAAGTGTTGCTAAATGTCATATACAACGACATTTAAAAGACTTTTAGCAACGTAAGTAACCAATTTACCAAAGAGACTTTACAAATTTATTGCAGATCCAATTTACCAAAGAGACTTTACAAATTTATTGCAGATCCAAGTTCCTGAGTTTGTCTATGCCAGCATGAAGGCTTTGCTCTGATGAGACTCATGAGAGTGAACTCAGAATCTCTGTTCACTACACAACTCTCTCTTTTGCGGTACAGAGTGGAAATTAATAGCACTATCAGAGTACAGGAAAGAAGAAAGAATGCCTATCGTGTGAGCCCCTACTCTTCTATCAACATTACAAAACCCAAGGAGTTGATGAGCTTCTTATACCACTTGCTTCATCATCTTCTTGCTCTGAGAACTGCACTTCGTAATCTCTCCATCCAAGTTCCGTCTGAATCTTCCAAAGCACGTGCGGTGCCAACCTGAGCACCCACAAAAGTGCTTTCAGAAGTTATAATTGGAAAGATGTCAGCTAACATTTCAATCTCCACAAAAGAGCAACAGAACCTCTTACCATGGTGGCCACAATGCTGGACCAAAACTACACGACAACTACAATTTGGAAAGGGAAAACAAGTTGGTTGTTCCTCTTACATTCACAACAGTAAAATTTTAAGCCCAATTTTCCCCCCCCCGAAGAAACCACGAGCAGTTGCTCTTGTGGTGCTCATACTTGATATTTTTCTATATTTTGGAAATATCCACCCTGCATAAGTTCCATTGCTTATTTAGCATTCTCGGCTGTTGTGTACAACAGCTGCTTCACTACAAGGGGCATGTGGTACTCGCAACTGTCAGCTGTGGTCTAGGATCATAATATGACGTTTTCATGCTGTGGATCTATATTGTGATCGCTTTGTTGCTGAAGGGGGCAAGGAAATGCAGCAGTTATGAGACATTGAGACCTATCTAAATCTTACAGACTTGAAATTTGTGGATGAGATAATATGCTTATGGCCATCATTAATTGATAATTTCATGTCTAAACAAGGACAGTTGGCTTCGATACGCAAAAGTCCAAACCCCGGATTTATCCATGATCTAAATTGAATCGTTACACTGACACGCCTAATAAAGGATGGCATGAAATGCCATGCTCGTCTCCATGTTTGCATAACGTACATGTCAACTAAAGAAAAAGAAGATCTTACTATGGAATTACCATCAAAATATGCCCACGCAAACCAAAATATGATAAGATAGATGTACCGAGTAAAAAGACTTAGAAGAATAGAATAGAAGGTAGAAGTGGCATACTCTGTTAATTCTGATCTAATCTATCCTCGGCTGTATGCAAACTCATCACACCAGAATGCCCAAATCTCTTAGCTGCAAAAATATATGATCCGGCAACTGCAACCAGCACACCAAAAACGAGGGAGAATAGTTGGAAGTTGGCAAGTAGCTGCCCTCGGACTTCTTTGTCTTGTGAATGACAAGTTACCATACTTTCCTTGAGCCGACAACCATCTGGCATCATGGGCCCATAGAGTGTGAATGCAGTCTGATAAAACCAGAGGCCTTGCAGTGTTATAGCAATGCCACTACATAAATCTGCAGGGAAGCTGGTTGGCATGAGCGATCCAGTGACAATGGACAATATGCAGAGGCCTACAAGGAGGACAAGGAGAAGGTGGTAGTGCCCTTCGAGGCCTTTATGGGTTGTCGAGTGGAAATAAAACAAAAGATACTCTGCACAAAATGCTGTGGCAGAAATCAAGCACAAGGCTCCTTCTGGCAAGGGGAGAAAGCTGGACAAGGATACAAGGTGTTATTCAAATTGAATATAAAAACAAAGCAAAATTAAAAGGAGTTCAAGATCATGAAGTAAACCAAGTCCTTATTAAGCAAGTGGTTTTTTACAGAGCTCTTTAACGTGTTGTTCTTTGGGTACATGATAAGGTACTAAATTGAAAAAAAAAAATTAATAAGAAAGAAAGAAAAATTTTGATGAGTAATATCCAACTTTCACAAAGATTCATGATCCAAACAATGACTCTCAAGCCGTAGTCGGACAAATTGTGCCTCAAGGCTTGCCAACCTTATAGATTTGCATACTACAAAACTAACCAATTTTCTTGTGGATCTATACAGAAACAAGAAGAATAGTAAAACACAGTGAGAACGATTGAGGTTGAAGTCTTACAAATAAAATGCAAAAGATTTTGAATTAGTCTTTTTGATAACTGGGTTCAGTGCACTTTATTCATTGCCTATAACCCATTAAACTTCTAGGTGTTTCTCTCCCTACTTCTTCCAGAATGAAGTCTTTCTTGGACATTAAAGTTGACCTATGGCCTGCCTTAAACTAATCAAGTACAGCATGGCAGTAGCTGTCAGCTTCTGTAATTAAATCCATTTATCTGCATTTTGCATATTGAGAAGTATCCAACGCGTTCTAAGTCACAAAAGGTGAACCCCCAAGGGCAAGCAGTCTAACTCAACTACAAACATCTATTATTTGTTATACCGCTGAAAACAAAAACTGCTGGCTCTTTTAATCATTTATCAGAAATATCTCAAAATGCTGATACTGAGACTGCGGCCAACATGAGTGCAATCATATTAAAATTATGTAGGTTGCTCAACTCCAATAACAGCAACTCAGGCATCTAGCTATTTGAGCGAATTTAATTCAAGTTACTTTGAATGGTTGCATTTTGGGATTTCCTGGAGCACGTCATCTTACATGGATTCCTTTTCGCAATCATTAACGATATAGAAAGTTACAGCATTAGGTACTGAAATGGCTACATTGGTAAAAGACTGAAAATGGATTGATTACATGAAACCCCAGGAGGCAGCTAATTATATGACTAAAGTATCCCTATCTAGGATGTTCTATTCTACTTATCTGAGAGATACTACATCTAATTTACATGCTGACGGGGGTTAATACTACTACAAACCAGAATGAAATCTGCCATTCCCTGTACAAATACCACCCACACATATTGCCAGTCTTAATTCACTTTTGTTGGCATTTGTCATCCTACTTCTCCCTTTCTTAACATTAAAATGGGCTAAACAAAATCAGATAAAAAAAACTTATTTCAACTTCTAGGCTCTATGACTTCTACTGAGGAGAACAAACTATGTCAGTCTATGTTTGGTTTGCCTTTTCCACAGGTATCAACCCAGTAACTATACAGGATACAAGAAAAGTAAAGGATAAGAACAATATGAAAAGAGGAAGACTAACCTGGTTTTCTCCGAGAGCAGGGCGACTAAACTGAAGACGAAGAACATGAGAAGCATTCCAGCGTGCTCAAAATCGTTCATGTGGCTCGGGTTCAAGACTCCATGAACAAAGAACTTGAGGTGAGTCGAGTAAAAAAACTCTATACACATGTCAATAAACGTCCCAACTGCTATAACATAAAGCTCCAAATACTTGAGCCTCCCATCAAAACCCGGAACAGGGTTCCAAACCCTAACCTGAAACGATTTGGGGTTTGATGCATATCGTACCACAGAGCTCCATATGTGCCATATCCCAACCAATAGAAACAATGTCCCAGGAAGAACATGCCCAGGAAATGACCCCATCTTCCAACCAAACAATCGAATCAAGAAATTACCCTTTTCGGACAACTCCAATCCCTCTCTCCCTGTTTTTTAATGTTTCATAGAACTATTCTATCCCTACTCTTTCTTGCTCTGCAACTCCATGTCTGCAAGAATAAAACCTAAGAATGAAAATTTTCAGATGGGTTTTTCGATGGCTACTTAGGTATAAAAATGGTTGAACAAACTACAAAGAATTCTTTTCCAAATAACCACTTCCTCTGAATTTTCTGTTACTAAAGTCTAATTCAATAGAGGCAACTAAATAATCTCTTCCTTGAAGTCAACCTTGTACTACCTGTTCCAAGTCAAGTTTAATCCATCATTAAAAGGATGACAATAAAACACGTTACTCTCTACATACTTGAGAATTGACGAAAGTAGGACGAAGTTTCCCGTATCCTTCAAAAAAAGAGCCCCACTATTTACGCATCGGTAGTTTCAAAGTCAAACCCAGAAAAACGCCATGGTCAAACAAGAAAGCTTCAGCCCAACCCTTTATTGAACAATTTCGTTAATTTTCAAGAAAATTGAAGCCAACCCAGAAAACAGATCCACTAATCTTCAACAGGGTACCAAATGTCATGTTGAGTGATAGAAACCGTCATATACACATGGCCACACATGACCGAAGATTGAAAAAGTTCATTAAATGACAGCATCAGAAACGGGTAACTTACATATTTATTGCATGCCTAATTTTGGTGGCCTTGCAGTGTGGTGATTGTTGACATGATTGCGATCCAAAAAGCTACAAGAAAGGGAACTGTTATTAGAGAGAGAGAAAGTGTCGAAAAGGCAGGTATGATTATGGGGGAATTAGATACCCGTGTTAGAAGAGAAAAAATAATAAGGCCCAAAAGCTCTGACGGCAAATTATATTATATATTATAATAAATTGATAGAAACTGGCATGGCAAATTGGTGAACGTGAACATGATGCTCTCTCTCTCTCTCTCTCTCTCGATCTCGATCAGTCTTCAAGGAGTTTTGACTGAAGGTGGGATTTACTGGGTAGAGATGGACATCTACGCCCAGCCCATTGGTCACTTTCCCGCGTCTTTTCCGGTGTCTCCGTGAGGGAGAAATTGTCCCTTCAAATGCAGATGCAGGTGCGGAACCAAATTTTTTTTCAGGAGTACAAAAAATATATTGAATTCACTAAAAACAATTATCAGTAAAATAATAAGCAAAAACTTAGTGTACAAAAGGTATTATTGAGTTTCATGAGAGCCATTAAAGACTCTTTACAAGTACATCACAAAAAAAAAAAAAAAACAAATTAGATATTCAAGTGTTTACAAACAAAATTACTACTCGATGAGGCACCGAATAGTGGTAGCGCTTGACGTCATATTCCAACACAATTATAAACTATCTATGCACCAAATTATGAATTAGAAAAGGAATTAGCCAATTAAGAATTAGTAAAGCAAATTAACCAAATAATTAAGGTGTTCCAACTTCAATTAAGAATTAAGGCATACTCTTCAAACAACCAAACAAGGCATACTTGCAATATAATCACCAAACATATATTTTTTAAATCTATATAATAACTGAAATTAAACATTCCCCAAACTATTATTTTTTTCTCGAAAGTCAGGGGTGCACTAGCCCCCCCTAGTTCCCATGTAGTTCCGCCTATACTCAGATTGTCAGAGTAACACTACTCTCCTTGAAATTTTAGTTTCTATATATAATTATGGTTCGTGTATTTCACTAGGCTATTATGGTTTAAGATAGGCATTTTTGCTCTTTAGAAAAATTGCACTAATTAAACTAACAATTACAATATAAAGGCGACACCTGAATTGGTATTCAGAAAAAACAGAGGCAATGCGTCTGATCATATGGTCCTGAAAAGGGGCCAACATGGTCTTGGAGAAAAGTAGAGTAAACATAAGGGCTATCCCCGTGTTTGGGAATACCAAATTAAGAGGTAACTGGAACACGATGATGCAAGGACATGCATCAAGTCCCTAGCTCCATTGAAACAAGGGTTAGAGCAAGCCACAATCCCATAATTTTGGACCAGCATTGGAGATATTTCACTAAACCAATCGGATATAAGGTCCACTGAGAACGACAGATCTGGAAAACCTCCCAAATTTGAAGGTAGCGAATGAAAGAAATGTTTTTTAGGCTGAAAGGGTTCTTATCTAGGCAGACAGTATATATCAAAGGGGTGAAGTAAGGCAGTGGCAAGTGGAAGGTTTGTTGAGAGAGGAGTAAGAAAAGACGCACGAGAACGGAAGATGAGGAGGAGGGGCACTAAGAAGGCCTATTTTCCATCCTCACAGCCATGGAAGTGGACGGAGGAAAAGGCGGCGGCTGGGTTTTTTAGAAATAGATAGAACAGAGAAGTTTGAGAGAATTAGTTTTTAGAAAGAGAAAGAATAGAGAAGTTTGAGAGAATTAGTTAACACTTTTTTTGTCGCGGCTTAGTTTGGCCAGTTTATAGCTTATATCTTAATAAAAAAAACTCGTAATGGTATTTGTTAGTAGGTTTTTTGAGCCAAAACTATAAGCAATCCTCTTAAAGATGTTATCTTAATGAGTACAAATTAAACTCCAGTACGGTAGAGAGACGTGAGAATTGATGATTTAAAGAATGCTCATTCTCAATAATGATTTGTTCATAAAGATGTTATCTTAATAATATGAATTCATGAAATTGAAGAAAGAAAATGTATAATGCTTGGGCTTTAATGTTTCTCTAATATATGGAGGTTTAGAAATATGTTTCCTTAGTATATGATAAAGTCTGAAATCATTTTTATAAGATGAATATCAAATAAAACAGTTATGAAAAGATTGGCATGATTTTTAGCAAAGCTAACCGATACTTTTGAATGTGTTGATGCAATCAACTTTATTTCCGATGCAGTTGACTGCATTAATCAACTCCCTGGCAAAAATGACTTTCTTATTTTGTAGAAAAATCATATCAATGTGACGTTTTTCATATATATTTTTTAAAAAGCTAATGAAAAATTTATAGAGTACGAAAAAATTACTTCCAAAAATATTTTCGAGAAAATCTGAGTAAGTTTCAAAATTAACCTATTTTCAAGAAACATACTTGTTTGAAAGGTTATGAAGTCATACACAATTTGCAAGGTTCCCTAAGGTCATTTTAGGTCATAGTCATCAATTCAAGTAGTTACAAAATAGTAAAGATCAATCACAATTAAAAATAACTTAGCTAATGCATTCTTTCTTATCTTTGACCTCAGACTTAATGAAGCTCGCTACAAGAAAAAAGACTTTTAGCGACGGAAGTCCAATTTCCGTCGATAAGACTTTTAGAGACGGAAAATGGTTATCCGTCGATGAAAATCTACTTTTACCGACGGAAATAAATACTTTTAGCGACGGAATATTCCGTCAGTAAAAATATTTTTCAATTTTTGTAATTTCTTCAACAAATTATAAAATGGACTTTTAGCGATGGAAATTCCGTCGTTAAAAGTTCATCACTAAACATTCTTTGCTATGAAAATTCGTCGCTATATGTCCATGGCTTAAAATACTTATGGTGACATAATTTCATCGTTAAAGTCCACCAGCAAAATTAAAAACAGGCTGTTTTCAATGTTTTTTATCTTTTAAAAAACCGAACTTGTTTCCTGTAATTGAATTCACACGAACAATAAAATCAACTAATCCATCGACAGTTAACCCTAATCAAATTTCATACACCATTAATTAACACTCAATACTAACTTTTAGTAAATATAATAGATCATATCCTACATATTCCGAAATAAAATTACAAGTTTCATCGAAATGAAAATTATTTTGAAACACCTCGGCTAGAGGTTCCACCAAAATGCTATGAAGATCACTTTACATACATAAATGGCAAACTCTCTCTCTTTCTCGTGCTCTTCATAAAAGCACCAAGAGGACCACACAACACAGAGCTCTTTGAACTGCTACAAACCCCACCACCTGCTCATCCAATAAAAAACACCATCATTAACCTAATTGGTACCAAAACTTAATTTTATAATTTGAGATGAAAACCTATAATGCCAATAACCAAACAAGCTCATTAATAAAACAACATCCCAAGAATTGGAACCCCCAACAGTACATTTCAACATCTCAAAATAGCTAAATAACCAAACAAGCTCAAGATCTATGCATCTTTTAGGTCAACAAGAATATCTTGAAGAACAAAAATATAGATTTATGCAGAGTAAATTGATGCACATTTCAATTGATGCACCTTGAATTTGCAGTGCATTTCAATTGATGCACCTTGAATTTGCAGGATCATCAAACCAACTGATTTCTTGGTGCACTACCTTCTGGAATGACAATCAATGAATTTGTTGTATCAATTTACCACCCGCAATTCCATGAGACTACTTGTATCAATGCAAATGCAAGCTTTTTCACCCTCTCCCAAAACACAATTCCACCACTGTCCTCCATACGCATCCATGTGCAGTTCAAGCATTCTAAATGAAAAAGAAAAAGAAAATGCAAATCAAGTCAAGTGAACCAACATAAAGATGATGCACTAAGATGTTCAATGTACACGGAGCACCCAAATAATGTTCAACGGGATTAACCAAGGGCCAAGACATTCAGATATTAATGTATCTTGAACATTGTGATGAAATTGTTTTAACAATCCCCCACTTTCAAGCCACATAAATTGGAGAAGCCAATAGTGCTCGTCCAAGATGGTACAATGACGAGGCATATATGCATACTAAAAACCTTAGAACCACCAAGTCGCAAATTATATAAGTAGCAAAAAGAGGAGCAAAATACCATTTGATGGCGAAATAACAAAAGGGTTGGCCTGTAGAGTCATCGTTGGCGGAGAGATGTTGACCGGTGCCGGTGGAGTCTTGGCCTGTCATTTGTCGCCGTCAATGCCTCTCCGTCGTCGGTCTTTTCTCGGATCTGGAACAGAAGGAAGAAACTTCTCTAGGCGATCTTCTATCGACAGACTTGATTCGAGGGGGATAGAGCCCCTGTGTCACCGTCCGATTGTCGAACGTTAACAAGAGAGAGATGCGAGAGTGAACGTGAAAGAGTCGGCGATGGACAACCCAAAGGCCAGAGGGAGACATAGGCAGTAAAATCGAGTGGGTTGCTTGGGAGATGGAGGTGGGATAGCGTGGGAGGTGGGCAGCGAAGCTGAGTCTGAGTGGGGGAGAGAGAGAGACAGAAAGAAGGAGGAGAAGGGGAAAAGAAAGCGGCCGGGAGAAAGAATAAAGGTTAGGGTTTTTTGCTTTTAATCACATTTAGTGATGGATTCTAGCCCGTCGCTAAAAGTCCGTCGCTAAAAATACTTTAAATTTTTAGAAAAAAGAGAAATTTTCAAAAAATAATATTTAGCGACGGAGCTTTAACGACGGATCCGTCGTTAAAAATTACTTTTAGCGACGGATCTAAGCCTGTCGCTAAAAGTCCGTCACTGAAGATTGTTTTTCTTGTAGTGGCTTTCATAACATGTCCACTATAAGTCTATAATTTTAAGCTCTTTTAACATTATTCCACGTATCCAACTTCTCAAATACATATGCATGAGTGTGTATGTATACATCTACTAAGAATTCACTCAAAACACAAATCAGAACATGATTAATATGCTGTTATCATTAAAACAAGATGTAAGCCTCTGTCATCTAACCATAGAGCTAATAATTTTGTTGTTTAATGGTGATCCCAGTGGTTTGATTTAGTGATATGTTGATGGTGGTGGCGGTTGTAATTTTGTGGTGGCTGTAATGACGGTGAGAGCTAGGGTTGGGGGGGGGGGGTGTTCAGAAAACTAGGCGCAATGATCATAATAAAGGTTTTTGAGTAATGAAACTGGTTTGTTGTAGTGGCGATGGTTGTGGGTTTGATGTTACAGCAGTGATTAAAATGGTGTCAACCGTAACTGTGACCATTACCATGATATGGGGTTTGGTGGAGTGGTAATGGTAATAGTTTTTGGGTGATATTGGGGCAATGATGGGGAGTGACAGGGGTGGTTGGTATATAGTAAAAGTTTAGTGATAACGTGGTGGTGTTAGGCTTGTAGAGTTATAGTGCGATGGTGTAGTATTAGTGAGGAAACGTCAGTGGTGCTTTGGTGGTGGCGCTATGATATAAAGGTAAATATGAATGAGAATGTGCTTTCATTATACTGTCGCAGTTCATCATATGTTGAGTATAAGATCTTTAAAAGGAAAAATGACTAAAAGATTGACGGAAAGGCCATTGAGAGCTATCGCTGCGTGAAAGGCATTGATGACATCACCTTATACCCTGAGAAAATCCAATATTCTTTACCGTTTTGAAAGCTAGAAGGACTATATTTGGACAATGACGATAAACTTTTTCTTAAATTTGCACATTTTCATTTTGTTTCAACGAAGAAAATTGAGCAAGGATTTACATATACAAAACCAAAATTACATCAGCCCATGAAAATTTTGAAACCCCCATCTTTAAGTCAATGCACGATGGTCTACCACAGACACCGTCAAAGTTTTAGAGATTTATTTATGGATATATAATTTCTAACAATAACGTGAGAGATAAAAGCAGGATTGGGTTTCTTTGGTCAGAAGGATTGTGCACTAAGAGCCTGTTTGAAATCACTTACATTTTGTTTTTCTGTTTCCAAAAAAACAAAAATAAATAGGAGTTTGATTATCCAGTTTTTATTTTGAGTTTTTATTTTGTGGTGGTTGTGGCGGTAGCCGACGGCGGTGACTAGTGGCAATGGCGGTGGTAGCGGTCTCAAAACAAAAATAAAAATTAGAAACCCAAAACTCCAAAATATGAGTTTTAAAAAAAAGCCATGTTCTAAAAACTAAAGAAAAAAAATAAAAATTGTGTGCGAAAAGCCTTTTTTCTCTCTAATTTACAAAACTAGAGAAAAAACTGAAAACTTAATGGTTATCAAACGATACCTAAGTTAATCATTGAAGAGAAAGTGACCACGTCACCTCCTACGTACACTCTCTCCTTCTGCCACGTGGATTAAAAAATATTTGATTTAGTACTAATAATTTTCACCATTTTTGTTACATGTTTTAAGTTTTTATCATTTTTCAATCTCCCTCACAAACTCCCACACGTTCACATCTCTATTCACATGTAACTTTCATATTTATGATTTCTTTCTCTGAATTATCTCCTTACTTTGACTTTAATTTTTTTCTCATCAGTTTAATTTTGTCATAATATTCTCCTGAAATCTCTCCCTTTTCTTTATTTATTTTGAGACTCTCTTTTCTATCATCATTTGTGGATATTATAGCTAATCTATTACATGTTTGCTTTAATTTCATGCTTTTTTTAATATTAATCATTTTTTAGTTCCTTTTAATTCGTTATTTTTTATTTTTTGATATAAAGTTAGATTAGATTCCAATTAGATTAAATCTTTCTCTTTTTAAATCTCGCTAATTACATATTCCTAAAATAACAATCTAAAAGTTTATACTAAATAAAACTCTCCAATCACTTATGTTATTCACCATTTACCATCATAGATTACCAACATCTGAGGTAGCATAAAAAATCTCTCATAACTTCTTTTTCTTGATATAAATGTATATACAGACTCTTTTTAAACCTTCATTCTTTCATATTTTCATTATTGTATTTCACCCTTTATTGAGTATATGCAAAGAGAGAGATTGATTCATCCTTATGTGTAAAAAAAAGGAGGTTGTTTCGGTGAAATTTAATCTTTAAGCTAGATAATCAATCATATATAATAATTTCTTATGTTTTTTTAATACCATACACTTCAAAAAATGAAAGTGGTTCATATTGCCGGTTGCTATTAGTTTTATCAAAATGTGAGAGCATTGGTCCTATTTTATATGCTTAGAGTAGTATGCTTATTTTAGTTTTCTATGCTAGCACCTTTTTGAAAAGATCCATATTTGTTTCGCTTAATGTGATTTTTGTATTATTTTGACGATTCTAAGCTCAAAATGCCTATGCTCTCGTATGCAACGCACGTGATCCAAACTAGTAATCATTTTGAAGATAGACTTTGGTCAACTTTTTTCACAATAAAATAAAATAAAAAACCTCGTAATAATTACGTTCAGTCAACAGGCATAAATGCTATTATGTCAAACGAGTTATCGTGGCACCGACAATGCGTGTCAAAAAATAGAATTGATAATATCAATTTTGTTAAAAAAAAATATCAAGCATCACGTATAAGTATTTTGTCATATTTGCTAAAATAAATCTTAAATTATAGAAAAATAACCTAGTCATGTGTGTCGCAAAATAAGTTAACAAAATATTATCATCATATCAAACCTAGATT
Source organism: Escallonia rubra (assembly GCA_033065855.1). Classification (NCBI taxonomy): domain Eukaryota; kingdom Viridiplantae; phylum Streptophyta; class Magnoliopsida; order Escalloniales; family Escalloniaceae; genus Escallonia; species Escallonia rubra. Next base: position 39,845 of record JAVXUO010000140.1, on the reverse strand, counting down.
TAATTTTAACTATATTTTTAATGAATTTAAATTTTTTAAAAATCAAACATGTGCAAAGATAAAACTTGCAATATGATATTTTCGTAATATCAGTTTTGGGCTGTATAATTTATTTTAACTATATTTTCTTAATGAAGTTTAAATTATGAAAATCAAATATGTCTTTATAGGAGTTATTTACCATTTAATATTTATATTTTGTAGCACTTTTTGATAAATTTCTTAAAATGCCACTTATCACTATTCTGGATAGATAGTTGGCAACACAAAAAAAAGTGTTACATCAAAAGAAATTTTCTCTTTATATATAGTATAGATATAGATAGATAGAGTGAATTTGTCTCTTAAAAACCCAAGGATATGACTAGAATTATTCCAAGACATTTAAAAAAATGAAATAAATAAAGGTTGCACCATCCACCAAAAAATGATAAGGTTGTTACGGTAATATTTGTGAGAGCTATGGAGTGTAGTAAGCTCAATAATGAGGGGATTTGGGTGTTTTATCCATTGTATTTCCAAACAACCGGCTAGTAATTGAAAAAATATCTACTTCTCTTTTCATGGATAATAGTATTATCAACAATTTGAAGTAGCAATGATCGATAACTGAAAGGAAAAAAATAATATATAAACATTGAAAACATTTAGAATCGCAATGTTCAATTTTTAAGTTGAAGTGTCATTAATGAGTTTTTCTTTTTTGGGAAAGAACCTACAATTTTCGTAATTAATCTCCAATGCGATATAGTTAGCACTAATGTTACTGTACCGTCAATTAAAGATGACCTATAGTAAGCTCTACATCGCTCAATATAACTCAAGCAAAAATTCCGATAGCATTTGACAGACATATTAGTAGCTATTTGTCCAAAGACACACCCACCGTTTAACCTCTTGGTCATTCTTTGATCAATTGATATTGTGGCAAAACCGCTAAGAGTCTTTTACTCGTTAGCTTAAGTTTTGTGCAAATTATAGTTATGTACAATTTTTTTTTTGATGAATTTTGGTTTTGCAAAGATAGAAGCAAGCTATGACAACCTCTTATCTACTGTAGATTAATGACTGTTATATCTATACTTGGATTTGGTTGGCATTTTCTATGCCAACCAAACCCCAAATCTTTTTTCCTTGAATTCTTATAATTTTGAAGTAAATGTTTAATAGGTGCTAAATTTTGATTGATCATAAAATAACTTCCAACCCAACTCTAACCATCCAACCCCATGACCTCCATTCTTCTATTTCAATGATTTCATAATTAATTAATATCATTTTTGTGCATAGCATGTGATTTTAACTATGCACGGGATTTTAGATAGTATGATCAGAGTGTTTTAGTAAAAACCTTGGGGAACGGACTTAATAGTAAATTGTTAGCGTCACGAGTAAAATGTCGATAATTGTATTTAGCGACTTTAATTTCTCTCTCTATTTTTTTTTAACCTGACAACGTCACAGCAAAAAGTGATCCATCCGGCCTGCCACCTAACCCGCTTTTATCGGGGTTAATTCCCTTCCGCGTACGTGGGACCGTCTCGTTCCGTATCTTTCCACCCTCCTCCCCTCGGCGATTCCCTTCCTCGAGCTCTCCGTTCGCCGCCGATCTCCTCCGCGGCCATCTCCATCGCCGGAAAAAGCCTGTCAAAAGGAAGCACCCATAGAAAGTAAAAAAGAAGAAAAGAGAAGAAACAGACGAAAGCTTCGAAAAGATTAAAAAGAAAGGACGAGACAACGTTTTCAACTAGGTGTCTCACTCTTCCCTATTTAATCATTTCTTTGACAATCCCACAGTTCTCTCTCTCTCTCTCTCTCCTGTTCCGCCCACCTCTTTCTCTCTTCAAATTCACACACTCACACTTACTCTGCGTGTTTATACCACGTCTCGCCGGCCAAAAATTTTTCACCGTAACCGACTAATTAGATCGTGTCAGCCTCTTTCTTCCCTTACCTATCTGTGTGTGTTTGTCTATTTTAAGTTTCTCTGCAGTTAGCGATTACTCGGCAGAATTTAGGTTTAGCAGATCGTGCTTTGTTTCAGACCAATTGCTGGTCAGCGAGTTAATTTGGTCAAGTTTGATGCGGTTACGTGCGGCAATATCGGAAGCTATCGTTCTTTGATCTTGATTCGGAATTATGGTTGACCGAGCTAGTTAGGGTTAACAGAACTTTCGGAAGTGAGGATTCCAGTCCGAGCTTCCGGATTTTTAGGAGTATGAGTGTGTACTGTGTATGAATAAAGGATTTTGAGGATTAGGACTAGTTTGCGATGTCGAAGGTGGTTTACGAAGGGTGGATGGTGCGGTACGGGCGGAGGAAGCTCGGCCGGTCGTTTATACATATGCGGTATTTCGTGCTTGAGTCGAGGCTGCTTGCTTATTACAAGAGGAAGCCTCAGGACAATGTGGTAAACATGCCTCTCTCGAATTTGCTTGTTTCAGTTTTCTCTTTGCATGTTTTTGTTAAATGATTTAGAGTTGTTTTTGTTATGCATTTGGTTAAAAAGAGATTTATTAGCAATTGTTATGCCTGTGTATGTGATTAGGTTCCAATCAAGACGCTTCTTATTGATGGCAATTGTAGGGTGGAGGACCGTGGATTGAAGACACATCATGGGCATGTGAGTTGTTATTTTTTTAGCCGAGTATGAAATGGTGTTTTCGTGCCTATTATTATTAATTAGACGGTAATGCTATTGCTATTACTTTCTGGAGAACGAAGAAAAAATTACGTGAGTATTCAATCCTAAAGGGAATTCGAATGGTAGAAAATTGCTCGAAAGGATAAAAAGGAGAAGCAAATTTGTGATTCTGAACATTTGACAGTCCCCTCAAGGGAGCATGAGTAAATGACGAAGCACGTAAATCAGTGTCATTGTGCACGGATGATGCATGTTGTCCACAATACCAACCTGAATAAATACCCAAAAATAATAAGATCATTTGTGTTTCTTTATAGAAAGTACGAAACATTGTTTGCATGTTTCTTGCAATTAGTTTCCACAGAACTAAGCAAAGAATGCGTTCCTTTTCGGTTGTAAAGGGAAATTAAATGTAAAAAATGCTTGAAAGACTAAAAGTGAAATGCAAAAGGTGATTCTTAACATTTGGACGGTCCCTATGGAGTATGGGTAAATGACGAAAGCACATAAATCGGTGTCACTATGCGAGCATGATGCATGCTGAATAAATATTTAGGAAATAACTAGCAACTGTTTGTTTTGGAGGTCTAGTACATTGGTGAAGTATTTTGGTGTGCTTTTCTTCTAATTGTCTGTACTACCCTGGATATTTGAACCTAGAGGACTCTAGAAGTTTGGTCAAATTAGATGCATCAATTTATAAGGCTGAGTAGAAAAGATCTATAAAGTTGTGGTTCATAGATGGAAATCGTATGTTGGATTTGTTTGTCCTCGTTTTCTTTTAAGACAAACTAAGTTCATATGTGATTTGCAATAGACTTTGAAAGGAGTTGTCAGGAAGTGATATGGTCCATGTACGTAGAAAAGAAAAGAAAGGCGAAATAGAAGAAGACCTGAAAAACACAGAATATTCTGCATAAAGGAATTAATAGCTCCATTTTAGTGAGAACTAAATCCACAATCATCGAACATGAATGTCCTTTGCTCCAAAGGAATTGAGATCTTAAAGAAATCCTCCTGAGCATACTTGTTTCGCTCTAAGGATATAAATAGGGGAAAGTAGGGAATGACCCCCTCTACTTTACACGTTGTGTGATTTGCCCCCCTTCACTTCAAACTTAAGCACTAAACCCCCTCACAGTTTAAGAAAATGGGCACAGTTAACGGAAAACATCCAAACTAACTGTGTTTTTTGGAGGGAACCATATGGTGCCCAAAACCTGATTTTTTATGACCAAATTGCCCTTCTAGCCACTTTATAACACATAAATCACCCATAACTACTCAAAAGGAAGGTTACCAAGACTGGCTGGGATTGTACCATTGAACAAATTATGAGACAAATCAACAGTTCCTTGCAAATTAGACAAATTTCCTAAGTCACTGGGGATTAAACCGCCAAATTTGTTATACGAAAGATCAAGCTTCTCCAGGGAAACCAAATTAGCACCAAACCCTAGAGGGAGAGAACCAGTGAAATTGTTTCGACTCAGGTCAAGGGTTTTCAATCTCTTGCACTGGATTAATGCTGTAGGCAAAGACCCATTGAAGAAATTCTGTGACAAATCTAAGGTTTGAAGGTAATTAAGCTTCCCAATCTCAATGGGTAGAGATGCAGAAAAGGAATTTCCATAAAGTACCAAACTTTGGAGCCCTTGAGCTCTAAATAGCTCAACAGGCAAGCTCCCAAAGAACCTATTGCTCCTCAAATTGACATGCCTAAGCTCAGAGAGAGCTCCAAGAACCTATGGCTCCTCAAATTGACCGGCTAAATATTCCGGTCGCCGGCCGGCGAATCATTCTAATTGGACGGCAATGACCAACGCCCTTACACAACTGAAATAGGAATATCTTCTCGCCCTCCTCGCCGGAGTTGTGTTGGTGGGAATCGCCGCCGTGCCACCTCTTGGGGATCGTGAAATTAGGGTTCTCGGTGTGTGTGAATGGAAAGTCGTGCAAATGAGGACTGAGGGCTTGAATTACAGGGTTGTGATGACGAGGGCGGTAAAGATGAAGGTTCTTGTTCTGGATATACGAAGAGATTCTTGATATGTAGGTTTTGTTTATGGGATTGAAATGGAAGTACCTGAACCCCATTCTTCATTGAAATTAAATGTCTGTTTTCTGGGCGAGAAGATATTCCGTAGAGATGCAGAGGAGGCAGACGACGTAGAGGGAGTGGGACAGCATCTGGAGGAGCGAGACCTCACGGAGGGCGGTGGGAGGGACGCCTTCCTCGTCCATCTCGAGGCGCGTCTTCTTGAGGGCGACCAGTTGGCCGAGCAGTCCCTCCACCAGGCACCCACACACGCCGCCGTGAAGAATAGGAAGAAGAAGGGAAGGGCATGGGGAAAGGAGTGAAGAACAGGAATAAGAAGGGAAGGGCACGGGGAAAGGAATGAAGAACAGGAAGAAGAAGGGAAGGGCACGGGTTTGGGCATGCTTCCCAAAAAATTGAAGGTTATATGGAAGGATAAAAAGGGTATTTTACAAATATCTGTTACTGTCAATTAACTGTGCCCATTTTCTTAAACTGTGAGGGGGTTTAGTGCTTAAGTTTGAAGTGGAGGGGGGCAAATCACACAACGTGTAAAGTAGAGGGGGTCATTCCCTACTTTCCCCATATAAATAGGAAGAAAACATCATAGTAGGAATATTAGTTGTCTCCTCTTCCTCGCATTTATGCAAAATCATTATCGTCATCTTTCCGTATCTCCAAGACTCTGATGCTATATCCAGCATTAGCAAGCCAACCACACAAGGCGGTGTTTGGAAGTGCTTTTGTCTTCAACGTTGCCTCCAAGGTAGTTGATTGAGACTCCCCTTTGGTATGACCACAACATACCCCTTGAAGAGCAGGATTGTTTGCCATAGGAGACACGCCCGATTGTAGACTGATTCCCTGAATTAAGCCAAGTGAGTCCTTCACAGAATTCATCTGCATACTTTTGAACTTTTGATTGGAACTGAGAAGCCGAAACCGCATCTTTTCCTTTTCATATTAGCTCATACTTGCAACAATGGACCCTCATGGCACCAATGACCAAGCCAAAAACTGCACTCTTGCCAACGGGGTGAGCACCTCCATCAACTATTTTCGTTTGTAAAGTGAACCTTCTCAGACACTGAGCTTCCTTGCTGCACCATTTATTTGCTTGCCGTTTTGTTCTCTTTAAGCCTCTGCAGCCACGTAAGTAAAACTTAATTAGGTCTTTTCATATTGCTCACTCCCAACTTTTCACTTTGGATTTGACAGCAGACTTTCTTCCAGAAGTAAGCAATAAATATACATGTATAATTAGCCGAGGTTAAAAATTTGTGCCCTGGGTGATTTCCTAAGTTACTCCTCTTAGAGTATATTTGACTTCCATTGATTATTCTTATTGATCGAATTGGGGCAGGACAATAGGGATGTAAGATAAAGTGGCGAGACCAGAAAGACTGTTCTTCATCAGAGTAATTCCTTTACCCTTCACCAAGTACGTCTGCTCTGCCTTTTGCCTCTTGGTCATCTTATCCTATCACCTTGTCTCTGCAAGGAGAGCCTTTACGGAGCCCTAGATGAGTCACAGGAAGGATGAAAAACTTACAAGGAAAATAGTGGATCATGCTCCCTCCCCTTGTGCGGGTTAAATCAAAGCAGAAGACATTACAAAAATTGAATTTGCTGCTCTACTGTATCACAAATATAATTTTTTCTTTACAGAGCACAAATAGGATTCAATGAACAGAGTTTCACCACCCTTTCGTGGAACCCTGGCATCAGAACTAATTTTATTTTTCACTGGAGCAGTCTATTTGAGGACACCCTGTTCAATGCAGAAAATTTATTTTTTATGGAGTTCGTTTCCTCAAGTAAGATTTCTTTCTCCATTTTGTAATTTTACTTTCTTCTTTTGAGGTGGGGTGGATGAGTTGCCACTTTGTTGAACGTGTCAATGCGCTCGGTTCGCTAATTTTCAGCACCTGGGCTTCCTTGTGAGCTCCTTGAGAGCCAAGGGCAGATGTGTCTGGGAGGAACAATTTAAAAGGATTAATAATCTGTTGGAATGTTGTATACCTTAACTAGGAAAATTGTCAAGACTAAAGAACACCCTATCGAACCTTTCTACCTCCTGTCATTTGAGCATTCGAGTTGAAGAGCCTTGAGAAACTTCCTCATAAGTGTACGTAGGATCGGAGCACAACTTGCACTTCGTGAGTTGTCAAGACTAAAGAGCACCTTTCGAACCTTTCCACCTACTGTCAGTTTAGTATTGGAGTTGAAGAGCCATGAGAAGTTTCCTCAGAAGTTTTACGAAAGAAGCGAGCTTTGAGAAGCTTCCTCAGAAGTTTATGTAGGAAAGGAGCACAACTTGCATTAGGGTAGTAGGTGAAATAGGCAACACAAATCCACCCTTTTCCGAACTTGTGGCTTGGTCCCCTACTCCTCCCCTCACATTTGCGCACCCAGGCATAGCACATACACGGTCACATGTCCGATTGCCGCACTTAGTCAAATTTCGTGTTTAAGCATGCTATGACATTTTGACCTTTGGAGTTTGAATTCTACATGATCGAGAATTATGATTTGTGTGATGCTGTAATATGATCACGATGATGAAATCATGAAATTCTGTGTATAAGCATGCAATGACATTTTCTTCTTTGGAGTTTGAATTCTTCATGGTTGGAAATTGTAATTTTTTGAATGCTGTAATCCTACCTTTTTTGATGAAATTATACATGCATCTCTATATTATAATTGTGTTAATCACGCTTTAACTTTTGCAGATGGTTTATGTTCTTTCAATATACAACAAGAAAGAGAAGTACCATCGAATTACGGTGTGTAATCTTTTACCATTTCCTACACATGGACAGCTACATATCTTTTAATCTTTACTTCACATCGAAAAAATCAGAGCAAAGTGATTACTAGAAGGATTTTAAGAGAGCCCATGCGAAGTTCACATTTCATATGTTTAGCCAAGTATGACATAGAAACAGTAGGACATAGGATAGATCTTCACTCCAGCATGAATTAGGTGGTCGAATCACTCCTCGTAGCACCTGGGACTGGATTGATTGTTATCGCCTATGCTTGGAGGTTTTATGTTTGGTTGCTTTAAAGCCTTTTTCATGGCTGTCTTTTAATATTAGTTACCATTTGTTTGTAGCTAGGGCTGTATATGAACCGAACTCTGTTCGTTTATTTTCAAGGATGTTTGAGCTCGGCTCGTGTTCGTTACAAGCCAGACATGGATGTTTGAACTCGGCTCGAGTTTGTTGACGCAAGATTCGGGCTCGGCTTGGCTCGTTTGTCTAAGAACGCCATCCGAATCAAGAGAAGAAGCTGCCGTCGACGGATCTCTAATCTTTACAAAGATCGGATATTCCGATCTTCATAAAGATCGGACATTCGAAGACGAAAAAGATATCAGATCTGATCCGGGTTGATGCGCGTGAGTGAGATTGAGAGTGAGAAAGAGAGGCGTGCTTGAGAGTGATGAAGAGAAGGTGTGTGCGTATCTGTGGAGGAGTGTGTCTGTGCAGGAGCGTATGAGCATGTGGAGGAGTGCATTAGAGAGAGTGGGAAGGTATATCTGTGAAGAAGAACAGAAGGGAAGGAAGGAACAGAAGTTAGTGCGGCTGGAGGATTAAGATCTTTAGGGTTTTCTAAATGGATTAAGAACATGGGCTGCACTTTTGGGCTTTTTATGTAAAACTGAATTTATGGCTTGGGCTGCATGTAAAATTCTTTTTTGTATGATATTGGGCTTGGGATTTAAGCTAATTGAGTTTAGGGCCTTAAACATAATTGAAGGTTTTTTGTTTATTAGACATAAATAAATAAATATAATGTATAAACGAGCCGTTCACGAACATATTCGAGAACACTTTGAAGTGTTCATGCTCGGCTCGTTTAATAAACGAGCTTTAAAATAGTGTTCATGTTCGGTTTGTATATTATACAAACGAACATGAACGAGCTCTAAAGGGAACGAACAACGAGCGGTTCATGAACGGCTCGGTTCATTTACTGCCCTATCTGTAGCAGCTTATAAAGCTAAGCTGCCACAATGCTCCAAGTTTAGTAGAGTTCAATGATTGAGTTTCGAGCCTGTGCACTTGTTGTCAAGAGTCAAGACATTGAGTGTTTTTGCCTGCTTTGCCTGCAGAGCTCATGACATGCATTTGCTTCTTTTTCCTCTTTCCGCCGTGCACTTCTGTCCTGGCATCAATTAGTTTCTCTGAAACAATGACTAACAAAAAGAAATCAGAGTCTGTCGTTGCTCTATCTTGTACTACTTGCTGTAACTTGTAGCCTGATGTGGAAATAGTTATTTACATTGTTTGATTCCGGTTCCAGATGGCAGCATTCAACATCCAGGAAGCATTGATCTGGAAAGAGAAAATTGAATCCGTCATTGATCAGGTCTGTGTTTCAACGTCGGTGATGTCAACTCCACCCACCCTACACTACCCCACCTCCCCTCCCCACCCCCCTGAAAAGGGGAGGATCTGTTACACAAGTATATTCAGTCTCTATAGGAGAGTTCAATTGCTTCTATTGTAATTGTTTAAGAAAAGTAACCTGTTGGTCTATCTTTTTTTTTTAGTATGTACATGCTGCAACTTTTAGAATTGTATCATTACAGAGTCCTAGATAGTACTATTGAGTTTGTTTGACTTGGGATCCAGATAGCTACAGCAGAGTGCTGTAGGGGAGATCCAAGCGGTCCAAATAAATTCGACGCTCTACAATCAGCCACGTCACCACTTCTGCGTTTAGGAATGACGGACGTTACGGAGGGCGTGAAAATCGTTGCCTTGTCTTCCTCTCTCTAAATCCTCCTCTCTACTACCAAAACCCCGCCGCATGGTAGCTACTCCTCTTCCCAACACTGTTGCCGCACCACCATCACCCCTTTCCACCACCACAACCCGGACGTTTCTCTTCCTGCATGATCTTAGGATTTCAAGCCATACAAAGAAATTTCTTAATGAATTTATGGAAAATTGATGTTCATTCATACTGTGATAAGATTAAATTTGATCAACATAATACAACTATAAGATCTGCCTCACGCGGAGGTGGAATCTCTTCCGACGGCCGATTTGCCGCCATCACCATCACCACTGCTTCTCACCCCCATGGCATCATTTCGCCATCACCCAAACCCTCCATTAGTCTACATCTACCCACATCCAACCCTCGCGACTGTCGTTGCAATTGGAGAGAGGAAAGAAATCTGAAATCTAAACGGAGAAGAGGAAGAAATCTGAAATCCAAACACAGAGAGAGGAGAGAGAAAGAAGTCTGCATCAATTTTGTTTGACGGAGAAGAGGGCTGCTGTTTGTCTTCAAACCAAGTTTTTTTGAGGTTTTAAGTGATTAGGATGACGTGGCCAATTCTTAGGCATAAGATTAATTTGGACGGTTTGGATCACCCCTACAGCACCTCTGCTGTAGCCCTAGCTACAGCAGAGGATCTGCCTCCTTTGACTTGGTAGGGACAATATTGTATTAGGTAGAGGACCTTTTACTAGCGATATCGTCTTCGTATATATATCCTGCTCTTGGCAATGAATGGCGACAAACTGTTGGGATGGTAACTTGTGCAGCATCAGGAGTCACTAGTTGCTAATGGGAACAAATACCATTCCTTTGAATATAAATCTGGGATGGATAGTGGGAGGAATGCTTCCTCATCAGATCATGAAAGTCAGTAAGTACCTAGTTACTTGCTTTCTATGCATATTTGGTTAGTTAATTGATGTTTTCAAACTTACTGTTATCAAATATAACCGCATTAAAGTTATTTCTTTTTATTTCCGTTGATTGTCTTCTTGCCTGCTATGCATCTTTGTTGTAGCTTGATGTTTGCTTTATAGAGCCCGGAGTTTGGGTCCGTAGGTTATGCCTTTTTCTTCTTCCAATCTTGTTTGACTTGACTTAATTGTGTTTTTTGGTTTAAATGTAGGTATAGCGCCCCTGAGGATGAAGAAGATGATTCTCAACCAAACTTAATGCGGAGAACAACAATTGGAAATGGTCGTTCTCTCTTTTCTTGCCTACTAATTTGCCTGGTTTGCTATGTTTGCTTAAACTCTATCTCAATGTTTGCCTCTCAGGTCCTCCTGAGTCTGTATTTGATTGGACACAGGAAAGTTCAGACTTAGCAAACCAGAATACAAACAATCAGGCGTTCTCTAGAAAACATTGGCGTCTTCTTCAATGCCAAAATGGTTAGTATAGAAGTCCATATTATTTATCCAGTCCAAGCAGTGATCTGAATCATCTTGTGATACTATTCGGAAACGCGTCTGGAAAACATATTACAGCATTTGCAGAGTTCAATAACAATTCTTATGTGGCTATTTCAGGACTTCGCATTTTTGAAGAGCTTCTTGAAGTAGATTTTCTTGTATGAAATGGTTACCCTGTTTTGCTTCATCTATATATATCAAGATATGACATAGTTTGTACCGGGGTATTTTATCATTTATATCTTTCTTAATGCAGCCAAAAAGCTGTAGTAGAGCGATGAAAGCTGTAGGGGTTGTGGATGCTACATGTGAAGAGATATTTGAGCTTGTTATGAGCATGGACACTACACGGTTTGAGTGAGTATTATCAATGCAGTTTTGATTTCTGAAGAGTAGTTTTGGTTTTTCTTGCCATAATGCTTCTCCGCTCTTTGCAGTATGAGCCTGTAGCTTATGAGATATTTGATGGTGTAACTAATGTTTGTGCGGGCTTTTATCTGTGTACTTTTTTCTGCCTGGTTTATGGTTTTCTTTCTGGTCCATCAGAAAGCGCTTGGGCCTGGACTAAACTAGGGAGTAGCGCTACTCTTCCCTTAACCCGCCACCATTCCTGGTGTAGGTGGGAACTGATCCCAAGTCTCTTTGCTATGACGTGAATAGACCACGAGGGCCATGCTGAGGGAGAGGAACATCATCAAGGTGGCTCATCTCTGTCTTTGTATATCTATTGGTGCAGAGAGTACCCATTACATTGGCCGTCTTCAGCTCTTTTTGGCCCTGAGGGGCTAGTCTGCTTTTGTCAGTGGGATGGAGAGGAGAATGTAAAGGATCTTCCAAGCTGTTTGATTTGGGTGTGTCTCAGATAATTGTAGGTAAGACATCTGCTATAAAGGTGGTTCTACCTTGTCTTCGGGATTTCTGAAGGACCATTGTTCTGATAATGCAGAGCAATTGGATAAGAGTTTGATGGTAGTGCCTAAACCAATTGATCAAGTGAGAGTTGGCAATAAACTTCATGGTGCTGATGGGTTCTTTTGAATGTTCGACAAGTTGTATTCGGTCAGGTGGAGTGACAATGATGGATTGGAGGATGATGACAAGTGAATGTATTGACCCTCACTTGGTATGCAGTACGCTAGGTCAGAGCTCGGAGACTTTGAAGATACGGAATGGCGTGCATCTGATTGGGTCATGACACATCTCTTGGGCGTATTCCAAACACTTGAGCTTCTTTTGTAGGTGAAGAAGAGAAGACTTGGATACTTATTGAAATGATAGAAAAAGACGAGATTCTCTTTCAGTCTCTGTCCTATGAAATCTCCCAGGATGTCAGCCTTAAATTTTCATGTTATGGCTGTAATTAGGTGCCGCTTGCAGAATACTTTCCAGAGGAGGCTGAAACTAGATTGCAACTCTATTTATCCAAATAAAATCAAACTTCTTTTGCTTGGTATAATCCAGCACTTCGCCATACCTGATACATCATCAAGCTCTATTTACTTTACACACCGGTAAAGGGATTAAGATACAGACAGATAAATTGATAGAAGAGAAGGAAGACAGCTGGAAGAGAGACTAGACTTTCAAATTAGAGGGCAGATAGACACCCTAGGAATTGGGGGATGGAAGAACAAACGGGAGAAACAAATACTCGACATTCTGAAATCAATTTTTCCAAAAGGTGATACACGGATAGTGCCAGGGTCATCTAATCCTTGTTGTTTGCTTTCAAGAATTAAACTTCGGATTGGGTTCAAGCATAAAAGACATCTGGTAGATATACACTGGCCACAGGGCAAATATCACCACTACATGAGCATCGAGTTACATGTTTAAGGGCAAATGTCTCAGTCACACCAATTTATTATTGTTATAATGTAATTTTGCAGTCTAAGAAAACCCTCATGATTGAAGTGTTCGCTTTTCAGGGTTTAGGATAAGAGAGAGAAGCCAGGGAGGAGGGATGAGATGTAGATTTACATAGAGCTTACATACTTCGTGTGTTGAAATAATATACTGCATGCCTATTGCCTCCAGAAGAACTTAGGCTGGTGGATGATGTGAAGTGATGTTTTGTTTGCTGAGCTGATTGGGACTAATCTTGGTCTCAGTAAAGTGACTTTGAAAAACTCCACTTATCATTTGGCTCTATGCTTCGTCAAATGTTTCGCTCTAACGATACTTTCATCTGAGTTTCAAACATCAAAGCGATTAAGACCATTATTTTGCATGCCAAGAATGATGATTTGGCTTTCCAGAGAAGGAGGACTTAATAATCAACTCAGCATGTATGAAGCAAGGTTACTTCAGAAGTTTGAGTTAATTAGAGAACTGGGTCGTACCATAGAAACTTTTTGTCATGTCCAGGGAATGAGTTATACTGGGACCTAGATTGTTTTGGAGCTGAAGTACCGCTGCACAAAATTGGTTTGTGAATGTTTGCTGTATGTTGGATCCGAGTCTTCTTGTTAGGGCCTATTGTTGAGCTCATAAAATTAAGTTTGTGTTGCTGGAAGTTTCAAAAGGATGAAAGTTACTATTTCTAATCAGTTTTTTTTTTTTTGGGGTTATTAATTCTAGGTCTGTTCTCTGATCTTCATGCTATCAATCTTGCCTTATGTAGGTGGGATTGCAGTTTTCAGTTTGGGAGCTTAGTGGAGGAGGTGGATGGTCATACCGCAATCCTTTATCACAGGCTTCAGCTTGATTGGTTCCCAACGTAATATGTCCTCCTTAGCACTAATATCCATCCAAACAATCAAAAGCACATTGCTTACATGCCAAATAAGCTTTCCTCCTGTGGTTTAGTTGGCAATGTATGAGCTATTATTTGACAGCTTTTGTTATCCTGTGTGTTTTATGATCCTTGATTTGCCATACTCGAGCTTTATGATTAATGATAGCAACAAGAACAGCTTCTGCAACATATCGAGCAGTTGGTATTAATAGATTTCACCCCCCCCAACCCACAAAAAAAATAAAAATAAATAAAACTCTTAAGGAGTTTAGGGTTACTGTGTCCATCTTCCCATTCCATAAGTTTTATTGGGAAATTACTTTTCAATTAAAGTATCATGTGGTGGAATAGGATGTACGCCGTCGAGGGAGGGAGTAAACTATGTAGTTTAGTTGCTGGAACCTTGTCGAAGGGGCACTAATCTCTGTAAGATTCTAAATTCCCTTCCTTGACGGCAAGGTTCAAGCCTTATATTCATTTCCTGTATCCATGTCCATGCTTCATAAGTGGTGATACATTACTTCGTAAATGGCCAGGAATTCAACCCTTTTTAAATGCCGGTGCTTGCTATTGCAGGTTTGTATGGCCGCGTGACCTTTGTTATGTGCGTTACTGGCGCCGTAATGATGATGGGAGTTATGGTGAGTGTATTCAAGGCTCTTGTTTGGCTCTAGTCACTCGATTTTCACCTAACGAGAAGTCATTTTGTTTTATCCTGCAGTTGTGTTATTTTGTTCAAGGGAACATGAGCATTGTGGTCCACAGCCAGGATTTGTGCGGGCTCATATCGAGAGTAAATGTTTTTGACTTTATGATCAAAAAATTCTTGTAGTTTGTGGATCCTAGTTTCTGTGGTGTTATGTATCTTATAATCAATTGAAAAATAGCATCGTCTTTTACCATGATATTTTCAGGTGGTGGGTTTAATATTTCTCCTTTGAAGCCTCGGAATGGGAGGCCCAGAGCACAGGTGCAACATCTTATGCAAATTGATTTGAAAGGCTGGGGGGTGGGTTATATGTCATCATTTCAGCAACATTGCCTGCTTCAGATGTTAAACAGCGTTGCTGGTGAGTGTCTATAACCAGGTGTAACACTTTAATTTTCGAGGGCGCTTTAGTCCTGGTTTTCTTTGGTAACTCTATGACGGTTCAGAGAGTTATATATCTTGGGATTTTTATGCTTGTACCTTAATGCAAGCACCTTTTTTTAACATATTTTCCATTTTTTGTGTCATCTTTCTTGGTACAGGACTGCGTGAATATTTTTCTCAAACTGATGAGAGAAATATTCCTCCAAGAATCCCAGTTATGGTCAATATGGCATCAGCTTCTGTTCCTGCAAAGAAGAGTCAGAAGCTCCAGGAGTCTTCTGTTCATCGTAGTCATTCTCTAGATCAGATAAGCACTTCGAACAAAAATTCCATGTTGGATGAATACTCTGATGAGGATGAAGATTTTCAAAATCCTGATGAAGAGGTTTGCATTTCACCTGACTCTGTCTTCAATATCTAGTGGGGAATTGATATTTTTCACTCTACTTTTAGTTCCATACGCTCCACTTTTGCCACTGAAGATACCATTTCATGACCTTTTAGCGACCAATATGGAGTGCAAGTAACTAACTGTGGAATGCATTTGTCAGTAACCTTTTTATGTACTCCTCCTAATTTTATTTTTGAAAATTCACAGGCATACCCAACCGGCCTTGAGTTTGAAGTTAAAAGACCTGGTAGGTGATGACTAAGATTTTGTTTAACTATATCTAGCATGATTTATTATTCTCGAACCAGTCAAACCATCTACTTGCTCTGCTCTTTGTGAATTGAAGCCATTGAAGAAGAACCTGTGGATCAAATTGATTTGTCCTGTTTCTCGGGTAACCTTCGACGTGATGACCGTGATAAAGGTCGTGACTGCTGGACATTATCTGATGGAAACAACTTCAGAGTTCGTAGCAGGCGTTTTTGTTATGACAAATCAAAGGTTCATAATTTTTATCTTGTGCCCTTTACATGTGCCTCGAGTCTTTGTGGAGGTTTCTGAGATTATTCTTGCTCTAATACATTTTTATATGGTTGAATACATATTTTAGATTCCGGCTGGTAAACATCTTCTCGATCTTGTTGCTGTTGATTGGTTTAAAGATACAAAACGAATGGATCATGTTGTTAGACGCCGTGGTTGTGCAGCCCAAGTAAGTACTCAAGGCCACTGTTTAATTTTTCATGTGATACTTTTTCCCCCCTTTATCTACTACTCCCTCTGTCTCAAATAATCGGTCAATCTTCCTTTTTGGGTTGTCCCAAAAAGATTGATCACTTTCCAAATGAGGAAAGATTCTGTAGGTATATTTCCATGTCTACCCTTTTTACATTTTTTTTAATTCTATTTCTCTCTCCACCTTTAATCCTCTACCGACCCATTTTCTATCTCTTGGCCCACTTCCTTCCCTCCCTCTCTTTAGGGGTAGAATGGGAAACACACAATGTATAACTTATATCCTTAATATGGGTGCCAAGTCAAAATGGAGCAATTATTTTTGTCTGGAGAGAGTATATTTTGTTAGTCAAAGAGAGTGTATTTGTTGTTCCATAAACTTTGAAATTGTTTTCAAACAAGAATCCCATGTATGTGATTTTGTGCAGTTAAAAATTCACTGTTGCTTATCTTCTATCTTTTCTACTTGTCTACAATAAATATTACTCGACATGAAATGGTTTATGGGATAGTTCTGCTACCTTATTACCATTTTCCTTCACTTAAGTATTGTAGTCCAAAATATTACCATCATTCTCATCTTTACTGCACAGAAAGCGTTCACCTTGCACGTAGAATCTCCATTGGCTCGGGGTTCTTTGCATACTGGCGATATGAAGTAATTTATTCTAAAGAAACTTTTCTGGTCTTTTTTCATCTCTTGGTGGTGGTAGTGTCCTAGATACTTCAAACAGTGAGCCGTAAGCAATTGTAACTTGTTCTCTTGTCATCACTTAGAAAATAGGTAGCTGCCTCCCAGCATACTATAATGGAGTGGAATGTAATAGGCTTTACGTAGTTTGACCTTTCCTCATCAAGAGTACAAGCCATATCATTAGTTAATTTATGTTTCTCGTGATGCACCCAAGAGTAACCTGCTTGCGTTTTGAACTAATATATCGGTTTCAAGTGTATATGGGTCGTTATACCCATGTCAAACAGCCGTTAGAGTGAATTTACGTCCACCTCTCTCTCTCTCTCTCTCTCTCTATTACATGGGCAAGGTCCTGGGGTTTGATTCTTCTTGCTTACATCTGGTCCACCTCAAAGTTAGTGCTACATGCAATCTGTTTGCTTGTGAACTTGGTTGTGGTGCACTTTGATTTGTTCCTTGTTGATTTGTCTCTCCATGTGCAATTGAGTATGCACGTAGCGAGGAGTCTTGAAGGATGACGTACATTGTTGCTCCCTTTATAGCACCTAAAAGATAACGTTTGACAACTTTGCAAAACTTTTATTCTTGGTTGCTGACAATATTGCATAAATTTTGGTGGTTGTCTATAACCCTGTATTAATAGGTTTATTTATTTACTTAATTTTGGTGTCAAATAGGCGATCTGTGGACTTTTTTTGGCTCTACATGGAACTTTTGCACTATAGGTTTTATGTTACGTCAATTGAAACTTGCTCTATCTGTTCAATTGGGACCTTATAATGCAATCACGTTCTCTTGCCCAATTGCTGTATTTTTTTCTGTGATCCTGAACTATCTACTAGGGCAGTCTGGTTGGTTCTGTGTGCCTAGTTTTGGTGTAGCAGCTACATCATATACATGCATAAAAGTTTCTTAGATGCTTGGCAGCCAGAATTTCCTAATGGTTGGTATTTATGTCCCCCAAATCTGAAGTTCATCCGAAATAATAAATGCCATGTTTTAGCTTTCACTTCATTAACCTCTAATATATCTTTGGTAACAAAATAGTAGATGTTATTTGTTTTTCAAAAGCATAATTTGACAACTTGTTGCATAGAGTTACTTCAACAGCTTTCGTGTAACTGCCATCATCTTTTCACTAATCTTGGTTTGTGGGGTTGAGGTTTGTATGTTATTTTGATGTGTTTCTTGACTTGAGTATTCACTGGTGAAATTCAATTCTACGTGTGGTTAACATGACTATGGATAGAGACTTCAGAAACTCACTATAGGGAGATGGTTGCTTTCTCTTATACAAGTAGAGATATTTTTTTTTCAACTTGTGCATTAACTATCATACCATATTCACTCTTCCAACCAGAAAGCAAAATTTACTTACATTGTTTTCTTTGCTCTCGCCACTCTGTATAAAGCATTCGTTTACTTCGTAGGGCTTGCACTTTTATCTATTCTGCAATAGATGCTATACAACTTTATCAAATGACTGCAGATGCACATGGAATCTTTTTATCTAGTTGATTTCTTCATATTGTATGACCTTGTATGTGCATTTCTGCCTAGGTTGCCTCAGAGAAAGGACTTTTCTCTTTCGTGGTAAATCTGCAAGTGAGTTGCTTCTTAGCTGATTCCAATGTTTTAAAATGATGCATAAGAAAGCTTGGGGAGGATTAACATTGTTTTCTTGAAGGTGCCTGGTTCGACACACTACAGCATGGTTTTCTACTTTGTGACAAAGGAATTAGCACCTGGGTCTCTCCTTCAGCGTTTTGTCGATGGAGATGATGAGTTTCGCAACAGTAGATTGAAGCTCATCCCATCAGTTCCTAAGGTATCCATATCTGTTTTTGTGTACTCTTTTGAAGAATGCCAGTTTTTGTGGCTAAAACTGTTGGAGTCCTCACTTCTGGCTCCCGTGTTGAATAGTTTAAGATTGCTGCAGTGCCAGTCCTGAGTTCTGCATTGTTCTCATATTCTTTTCAACAATCCAATCATTAGTTTCTTATCTTACAGGGCTCATGGATAGTGCGCCAAAGTGTAGGAAGCACTCCTTGCCTATTGGGGAAAGCAGTTGATTGCAACTATATCCGTGGTGCCAAGTACTTAGAAGTATATATTCCTCCCACGGTGTATTTTCGAATACAGACACACATATGTACATATGCACACACCTACACAGAGGCGTGCGCTCACATGCTTACACTCACGATAGACCACAGATATGTCTGACCCGTGCATCAAGATATATTTAGCTTAACATTCTCATCGTTCTGTAGATTGACGTCGACATTGGTTCTTCTACCGTGGCTAATGGAGTTTTGGGACTCGTAGTTGGTGTAATTACGAGTTTGGTAGTTGACATGGCTTTCCTTGTACAGGTATGCAAGTCGTTTCTAAAGATTACCTCATTCTAACAAAACTTTGCCTACAAAAGCTGTTGATTGTTTGTCGCTCTCATCTGGAGCTTGGTCAATTTACTTGGGACTTCTTCAATAGCTGTCTCATAATGCTGTTCATCCTTTTGTCATTTCCTACGTATCAAGTGTTCTGCTTCTGTGGAAACTTGAAGAATCTTTAACTATTTGCTGAGCTAAGTCTTTACTCTGTTTTGAGGAGAGATAGAATACTGTTGCAATTTATCTGTTTTAAAGACACTTTACAATATTGGTTGCAGTTGAATTTCTTATCTGGCCCGAACACTTAGTGGTTTAGAAAGTTTAAACAAGTCTTAGGCCCGAGTTGTCAGCCAAGATTGACTTGAGAATGCTGTAGAAAAGATTTAGGTCCGTTGTGTTCGTATTCGGATGATAATATCTCTCCCAGTAAGTTTAGAGGAGAATTTGTGCTACATCTTCAGCTAATTAAGTGGTTGGCATCGTTTGGCACTTGCAGGCAAACACAACAGATGAGTTGCCGGAGCGGTTAATAGGTGCTGTACGTGTTTCTCATATAGAGCTGTCGTCTGCTATTGTCCCGAAGCTGGATCAAGATTCATCTAACTCAGCCCAAGCATGATCTGGGTTAATTTATACAAAATTATTCTCTTCTCTTCAATGTCCTTGCTTTTCATTTAATCCATTACATGACTTCTATAGAGGGAACACAAATCATCATTGTTTCATAATTGATTTTTGCACATAGTATAGTTAGGTGCCTTTTTTTTTTGGGTACTCTTGTACTTTCCGAGTTAACTCAAATTGTAGTCAGTTTTCTCTTTCCCCAAGGTACTCATGTATTTACATTTTCTCTTGACCTCTTACACATTTTAAGTAACAAACTGACGTCTGTAAAGAGGCCTTGCTTGTTCAGGGGGGTTGGTGGTGGTGCAATTTACGTAACGAACTCAACCAAATTGTGAGCCATTGACAGGGACATTAACCAATATAGGGGGAAGGGGCCAGAGATGGATGAAGCTGATTGTTTTTTTTCATCAGTTTTTTCCATCTTTTTTTATTTTTTTTGAGTGAAGAGTATAAATATATATCAAGATTAACGGCGAGAGTTACAAAACATGTCAAACGGCAAATAAAAAGACATACGGATGACATTCTCATTCAATAGGGTTTGCAATAAAATAAAATAAATTGTACAATAGTAGTAACTAAACTAATTTTTTTTAGTGATTTACAATGTAGTTAAATACAAGATAAAACTAACTATAAATCTTAGAATTGGATAATAGCTAAATAAACAACCAAATAAAAGACGCCACCAAGCGGCTAGCCGCAAGCCCAACGCAGACACACGTCTCCCTCGTTGCCACATGTCCTCGTTCTCCGTGACCCTTTCCGGCGTCGGAAAAACCATCTTCTCCGACCAATACTTTGTTGCCGATCCAACGGAACGCCAAACCAAGACCAAAACAGGAACCTTATAACCCCTTTCAACCACCAACGACCACTTTCAAACAGCGGGAATTCCGATTGAAACCAGCAGAAACTCCGATTGAATCTAACGGCAAACCAAGCTCCCCACAACCTGCTGCAATCGGTAGAAAAACTCCCGGCAAAGTTGAACCTTCGTGACCCTGCAACGGCCAAAGCAAACTAATGCAAACGAGAATCACAGACGCATCAACCACACCACTACAAACAACCAACATCTTTCTAGATCTAGGGGGGAGGGGGATCAACTAAGGGGGAAGTGGGAAAATAAACCCTAGAAGAAAAGACCTAGACCTAGATTCCCCATCCTTCTCCAAACTGTGGGAACGCTACAACAAACTGTAACAGCCCCAGCTGTAGCTCAGGAGGATACCAGGGATGAAGTTGAGGCAGGACAACCACAGGTTGAAGAGGAGATCACCACAGCCCCAGCTCGAGCTCCATTGAAGATCAAGATCAGGAAGAAGACTGTGGCACCACTGGGAATGACGCCGCTTGGGAAAGATATTCGCGCCACTGGGAACGACGCCGCTTAGACCACTCAGTCAATAAGTGGGACGGCATCGTTTGGAACAATTAAACAGAGAGGGAAGACGACGTCGTTTAGCTCTTAACCTGTTTGGAGTAAAGACGGCACCGTTTGGCCCAAACATCTAAATTTGGGTTCCAAGACCTTTAGCGACTCTTTTATGCATTTTTTAAACTACCGCCTATTTTCATTTTCTGTTTTTCTGTTTGAGTTCTTGTTACAACTTCCCTTTAAATTAGGGAAGAATCAAGAGAAGGAGGCATGAACGATGTATCTGAATTTTTCTTCTCTCTAAAGGAAATTTGTTCTCTCTTCTCTCTCAATTCTAGCTCACAATTCTCACTCTATTCCGCAAATCTTCCATTACTTTCGGTAATTGATCTGAAGAACTCACAGTAATCCACCATGGCCATAGTGTATCGAGCTCGATACGCTACAACTGGTATTAGAGCCACTTAGTTGGGGCCTGAACTAGTCTATAGCTGTATTAAATCGTGTTCCATTTCATTTCATCTTAGAAGGAAATCAAGCGAACCAGTGAAGATGCCGCGATCAGTGAAGAACAACCAGCTCGTTGAAGTTGAAAATCAAGACATTCAGGAGATGATGGGAACTCGTTTAGCAACGTATGACGTTCGTATGGCTTCAGTCGAAGCCACTATGGGAGATATGCAGAGAGGCTTCTCTGATCTCAAGCTTGAGTTGGCTAAAGTTATGGCTCAGATGAATGCTCGAACTGAAGCTCATCCCAAGACTACCACAGATCGTGGAGAGTCTAGTCACAGGAGCAACCGATTAGAGTATAATCATCAACAAAACAATCCACCACCACCTCCCGCAGGTAACCTACCACCTCTAAGATTGCCTAAATTAGTTTTCCCTAGATTTAATGGAGATGATCCTAGGGGTTGGGTGCGCAAAGCTGAACAATACTTTGAGCTATGCCCTATACATAAGGACTATAAGGTCCCCTATGCATCCGTACGTCTTGATGCTCAGGCAGAACACTGGTATGCTGCCTATATTAAACCTTTGATAAGGATAGATTGGGATTCTTTTGTAAGGGATTTGTACGCTCGATTCTCAGTCTTAACTGGAGTGAGTGTTTTGGGAGAGTTTAACAAGCTCCAACAGGTGGGAACTGTGGATGAGTACTTTAACAGATTTGAGGCCTTAAGGGCCCAAGTAGTACAGGAGTTTGAGTACTTAGATGAAACATATTTTTGTATGAGTTTCATTGGAGGCTTAAGACCTGAAATCCAAAGTAGAGTGGAACAGTTTGAGGTTCACAACCTTACCAGGGCCATACACATAGCCAGGAGAGAAGAAGTAGCAATTCAAAACCTGCTCAATGGACACAAATCCTTGCATACTACTGTAACCACTTCCAACTACACTCAAACTTCCTATAAACCAGCCTATAAGCCCATGACCCCTATCCAAACTGCAAGGCCAGTAGCCATTCCACCTATGCCACCCAAAAATCCAGCAGTACCTTATGCCACCAACTTTCAAAGAGGGCTATTACCAACTCCACCTAGACCTCCACCAAGAACCAACCAATTGTCCACAGAAGAACATCAGAGAAGAATGAGCCAGGGTTTGTGTTTCAGGTGTGGAGCCAAATTTAAACCAGGGCACAAAAGTGTGTGTCCTATGAAGTCCATAGCTATGATCATAGCTGAAGACTTAGAGGAAGGAGACTCAGTTGAACTGGAAACTGGTGTAGGGGAAGAAGTGGAACTAACTAACCACCCTGAGCCCACTCAAAACACTGAGCATGAGATCAGTGTACATGCCTTGGCAGGGCATGCCTCCCACAATACAATCAGGATACCTGGCCAGGTGGGAAACAAGCTGTTCAACATACTGATTGATACATGATCCACAGATAACTTCTTGGATCCACAATCAGCTGTTAAGTTAGGGTGTATCCTCCAAGCCACACCCCCATTGACTGTGGCAGTTGCCAATGGGAGTAGGTTGCAATCTGATACCATCTACAAGGCATTTAAATGGAAAATGGGAACACGGCTCTTTACTGCGGAGATAAGAATTTTGCCCTTAGGGGGCTGTGATTGTGTGTTAGGTATGCAATGGTTAAGGCAATTGGGTAGTGTCAACTTCAATTTTGACACTAACCAGATCACCTTTCAGCATCAAGGCAAACATGTCATACTCATAGGGGGAGAGTTCAAAGGCACCACCCTCAAGATGATTACTGCTCAGGCTATGTCTAAGTTGGTGAAGAATAATGTGGGGTCTCTATATGGTCAAGTTTATGCTGTCACCCTCCCTACCAGTGAAGGACAACCAGTAAGGGAAGTACAAGAATTGCTGAGTGAATATCAGGATGTGTTTGAAGAACCCCATGGACTACCACCACATAGAATCCATGACCATCCTATCAAGCTTGTGGAAGGACCTAAACCAGTCAACTTGAGACCTTACAGGGTCTCTTATATACAGAATAATGAAATTGAGAAGCTCATCTCTTAAATACTGCACACAGGTATCATCAAACCTAGCACTTCACCATTTGCCTCACATATTCTTCTTGTTAAGAAAAAAGATGGGAGTTGGAGGATGTGCATAGATTACAGAGAGTTGAATAAACTGACCATCAAGGATAGGTACCCCATCCCAATCATTGATGATATGTTATATGAGCTACAGGGGCCTCAGTTTTTTTCAAAATTAGACGTCAGGAGTGGATACCATCAAATTAGAGTGTTAGACAGTGACACTCACAAAACAGCATTCAGAACTCACACAGGCCACTATGAGTTTTTAGTCATGCCCTTTGGACTGACTAATGCACCAGCCACTTTCCAAAACCTGATGAACACCATATTTCAGCCACACTTGAGAAAATTTGTACTAGTTTTCTTTGATGACATCCTGGTGTATAGTAAAAGTGTGCAGACACATATTGACCATCTGCAGGTGGTTTTACAATTGCTGAGGCAACATTCTCTGTATGCCAAGGAGAGTAAATGCACTTTTGGCCAGAAGCAGGTGGAGTATTTGGGGCACCTGGTCAATAAAGAAGGTGTAGCAGCTGATGCAAGCAAGGTTGAGGCCATGCTAAACTGGCCAACACCTAGCTCACTCAAGGGACTGAGAGGATTCCTTGGCCTCACAGGCTACTACAGAAAATTGGTCAAGGGCTATGAGGTGATCAGCAAACCCCTTACCAGTCTACTCAAGAAAGATGCCTATTTTTGGAATGATGCAGCTCAAGAGGCATTCACTGTACTTAAGCAGGCCATGGCCACCACCCCTGTCCTGGCATTACCAAATTTCACCTTGCCATTTGAAGTAGAGACAGATGCCTATGATGTAGGCATTGGGGCTGTCTTAATGCAGCAAGGTAGGCCATTAGCCTATATCAGTAAAGGATTGGGAAGCAAGTCTATTGGATTTTCCACTTATGAGAAGGAGTTGTTGGCCCTGGTCCATGTAGTGACTAAATGGAGCCCTTATCTAAGCCACAACCATTTCGTTGTCAGAACTGACCACAGCAGTTTGAAATTCTTACTTGGTCAAAGAGTCACCTCACTTCTACAACAGAAGCTTTTGTCTAAACACCTAGGTTTTGACTTTGAGGTGCACTACAAGAAAGGCACAGATAATTTAGTAGCAGATGCCCTGTCCAGAATTCCTCAACAGTATCAAGGTGAATGTAAGGCAGTCACTGTGGTGACTCCCCTGTGGCAGCAGGAGTTGCAAGCCAGTCTTGAGAATGATGAAGAACCTCAGAGAGCTATCCAGGAGCTGGTGATAGACCATATGGCCACTTCCTTCCATTCCTACCAAGGAGGTATTCTGAAGTGCAAAGGAAAGGTGTATGTGGGCAGTAATGGTACCCTCAGGGAATAGATTTTACAGGAGATGCACACTACTGGTATTGGTGGTCACTCAGGAATTAACAACACTTACAAAAGGGTGAAAATGTTTTTTCTATTGGCCAAAATTAAAGCAACAAGCCACACAAATGGTGAGTGAGTGTGATGTTTGCCAAAGGAACAAACATGAGAATGTTCCTTATCCAGGATTACTCCAACCTTTGGAGATTCCAGAGCAAATGTGGACTCACCTAACCATGGACTTTGTGGAAGGGCTTCCCAAGTCTCAAGGACAAGACACTATATTTGTAGTTGTGGACAGGCTCAGCAAGTATGCCCATTTCATCAGCCTCACGCACCCCTTCACAGCAGAGATAGTGGCTCAGAAATTCCTTGACAATGTGTTCAAGTTACATGGGATGCCTACTTCCATCATTAGTGACAGAGATAAGGTGTTCGTCTCCACCTTTTGGTCTAAGCTCTTCAAGCTGCTTGGTACTAAATTGGCCTACAGTTCAGCCTATCACCCTGAGACTGATGGCCAGACTAAAAGGGTGAACAAATGTTTAGAGAATTATCTGAGATGCATGTGTGGAAACAGGCCTTACAGCTGGGCTAAGTGGTTGACCCTGGCTGAACATTGGTATAACACCAGCCACCATGCAGCTATTAACATGACCCCATTTGAGGCTGTGTATGGCTACAAGCCTAAGCCCCTTAGCTTCGCTACCCCCGAGACCACCAACATCAGTGATTTGGACATCGTCTTAAGGGACATGAGTAAGGTGTTGACTCTCCTAAGGGATAACCTCACTCAAGTATGCCAATTTGCATCGCACTGAAAGGGAATTTGAGGTTGGTGATTGGGTCTATCTGAGGTTACAGCCATATAGACAGACATCCTTGGCCCTAAGAAGGAACCTGAAGCATTCTCCCAGATTCTTTGGACCTTATCAAGTACTCCAACGAATTGGGAAGGTTGCCTACAAATTGCAAGTTCCAGACACTTCCAAGGTGCACCCTGTGTTTCACGTTTCCTTACTAAAGAAAAAGATCGGTCACCAACTTCCATCCTCTACAGACCTACCACACCTGGGAATAGAAGGGCAGTTCTTAATCGAACCAATTGTAGTCCTCGATCAACGAATCATTAAACGCCAGAATCAAGCTGTGGGGCAGGTATTAGTTAAATGGTCCAACGCCAATCAGGGTGAAGAAACATGGAAGGATTGGGAGGTCATTAGAATCAGATTCCCTAAATTCGACCCTTGGGGACAAGGGTCAATTGAAGAGGAAGGGGATGTAACAGCCCCAGCTGTAGCTCAGGAGGATACCAGGGATGAAGTTGAGGCAGGACAACCACAGGTTGAAGAGGAGATCACCACAGCCCCAGCTCGAGCTCCATTGAAGATCAAGATCAGGAAGAAGACTGTGGCGCCACTGGGAACGACGCCGCTTGGGAAAGATATTCGCGCCACTGGGAACGACGCCGCTTAGACCACTCAGTCAATAAGTGGGACGGCATCGTTTGGAACAATTAAACAGAGAGGGAAGACGATGTCGTTTAGCTCTTAACCTGTTTGGAGTAAAGACAGCACCGTTTGGCCCAAACATCTGAATTTGGGTTCCAAGACCTTTAGCGACTCTTTTATGCATTTTGAAACTACCGCCTGTTTTAATTTTCTGTATTTCTGTTTGAATTCTTGTTACAGCTTCCCTTTAAATCAGGGAAGAATCAAGAGAAGGAGGCATGAATGATGTATCTGAATTTTTCTTCTCTCTAAAGGAAATCTGTTCTCTCTTCTCTCTTTTATCTTCTCTCTCAATTCTAGCTCACAATTCTCACTCTATTCCGTAAATCTTCCAATATATTTGGTAATTGATCTGAAGAACTCCCAGCACTCCACCATGGCCGTAGCGTCTCGAGCTCGATACGCTACACAAACCTATTCGGCGAAATCCCTTCACCTGTAACCCACTGAAAGTCAACCAAGACGAAACCCAAGAACTGGACAACTTTACCCCACATCTAAGCCCCAAACCGATCGCCAGCGCCGAATTAGCAACGTGATCACCTGCAGCGACGGAACCCTCCAGCGCCCTTATGGCCTTACCTCCCGAATCTCACCCAAAAAACCTGATTGAAAAACCCTATATAGGTTACCACGTCACCACACGCCGGGATCTCCGGCGGTGGTGACAGAAACGGAGACTGGGGGAAAAGAGAGAGGGATTGGGAAGGAGAAAGAAGGGTTTTCTTGTTTTGTCGCCTCTCTCAGAGAGGAGATAGCCTCTGAGAAGCCATTCCAACTCCTCCATCTTTGCTTTTTAGATTTGTTGATGTTTGTCTGATTGTGCTATGAGTTTCCTGTTGAATTCTCGATGCCTCCATACTTGTGTCCCAATGATGGTTTCTCATTATGATTTTTTTTGGTATTGAATCTCTGATGGAATTTTTCCCTTATTGCTTTGATTATTTGCTTATGGCTGTGGTTGAGGTGGTGGCTTCCTACACCACCGCTTTGGCATTAATTTTTGGACATCGCCGGATTTTGCATAGTCGGAATTGCAGGGTTCAGATGCCAGTTGAAGACACCGGAAGTGAGTCTCACGGCCTCATGCGAAGATAACTTGGAGTATCTTCCAAGTTACTAAATGGGTGTTGGGCAGAGAAGCTAGTCTTGGACGGAGAAAGTAGGTTGCTTTTTTGACTCTACGGGGAGGTCTTAGATTAGATTAAATTACTTTTTTTTTTCATATATTATAAAAGAAATTACGTTTTTTAGACCTGTCAAGGAGAATATCTTGATGTTATTTGTATTATTTTATTGTAAATTTATTTGATCTTTTTAGAAAGTAGTTTAACTACTCATGTAGTTATGAAGATGTAACGCTTCAGAAAAGTAACTTGACTATTCTTATGACTTAAGTTTGTATATTAATATCATCGTTCTCGTAGTTAACAAAAAAAAAAAAACAATATAGTGGCTTTCCTTCGCCTCTTTGACCTTCCCAGATTTCAATATCTGAATAGTTGAATTCAATAGGATCCAGAAATGAAGTACAACACACAGAAGTTCGTATTTAAATCATCGAGAGTTGGCTATGATAGCAAATCTTATACTAGAGTACATTGTTCAAGATGCGCTTTTGCTAATAAAATCCGCGAAGGCATCTAAAGCAGCAACTGAACTTGTGGGGAAACCACAGCCAAATTCATTCCTCAATGCCAAAGCCCGCTCATGAACCTCTTCATCCGCCATCAGCTTTTCCATCCCTTGCACTATGTCTTCCTTCTTCACCATTTCTGATTGTCCCTCACCTGTCGATACCATGTACCCCACCTTCAGATGGCACACCACCAACTTTGCATTGTAGATCTGGTCTCCCCTGATCGGCCACGCCAGGATCGGCACCCCACGTCCCACCGCCTCCACCGTCGAGTTCCACCCGCAATGCGACAGAAACCCGCCCGTTGACGGGTGGCTCAGTATCAGCAACTGCGGTGCCCATCCGCGGATTACCAAACCTCTGTCACCAACTTTGCCGTCCAAGCCATGAGGATGGTAACCTTCTTCTTTAGCATCAGAACTGGGTTTATCACCGAATAGACCAGGGGGTGGACCTCGGTGGCCAGCATTGGGTTGAATCACCCATATGAATCGAGTGTCTGACTCTCCCAAAGCATTTGCCAACTGAGCATACTCTTCTAGAGTTGGCCCAACTTCACTACCAAATGCTATGTAGATCACTGACGCATGTGGCTTCGAGTCCAACCATCGGATGATCTCCTCTTCTGTGTAATTGGATTGACGGTTCGACCGGAGCTCACCGTCGTGGATGAGTGAGCCGGCCGACTTCCAGTATTTTTCTGGCAATAGTGGACCTACCCCCCAAACTGGTTTTCCGACGTGATTGGCAATCTGATCGATGAACGGACCCTCCAGATCGTCACACGTGTTGATAAACAACGCGATGGAATCCTCCACCTCATTCAGCCAAGGCGGCGGCTGCCCCGGCCCAGGAGGACCGCCATCTGGTGGTCCACCGTGACCCGCTCCATGAGGACCATCATCGGGCATCCTAGGTGGGCCAAACTTCGGTCCACCTGGTCCATGTGGTCCCAATGGACCTCCATGACCATCGTTATGGCGAGGCGGCCGCCCTTTAAGATCCGAATAAGTGAGAACCATGTCTTCGGGTAACCCCGGAATAATTCGGGTCTCACCCGGCTTCAAATCCTCCGCATGGGCTTTCCATGCAGCGTACTCCATGGCAGCCGAACACGCACCAGAAGTGAACAAAGACACAGACGGAACCCCAAACTTGGCGAAGATCTCCTTGCTCCAGCTCATCATGACGTCGACCACGGCACATGCGGGTCGGGTCCTCTTCGGTTCCTCGAGTTTATCTTTGAGGAAAGATTCAATCCCCCCAGCGAGCTCCTGGTCGTGATGCTTGCCTTTGGGTCCGTCTCCGGATCCGGGTCCTGCCGCCATATCTGGTGGGGGAGGCGGTGGTGAGGAAGGTGATGTGGAGGCTATTTCGGCAACTTCGATTAACGGGTGGTGGTGGCGGAAGGAGGAGGGAACGGAGGAAGAGAGGTTGGAGCTGATGACAAGGGTGGTTTTGAAATTGCGGGAGGATAGGTGCTTGCAGAGCTCCATGCAAGGGAAGAGGTGGCCTTGGCCATGAAACGGTACCACAAAAATCTCACCTGTTGCTTCCATTTTCGGGATGATTTGATGATCGATGGCCGTGGTCAAGCATATATAGTGTACTATGGACGCAGACCACACGGCATGGAAGCTTAGGGGTGAAGAAAAAGATGGAAGACAGTAGGGGTTTTACTGGTAGGAGGGGCTCTCTTTTGGGAGTTGACTGGTTGGTTGGGGAAAGGAAGTGTGGTTTCTTCTTCCAGGTACCGATAAAGAAATGTTCTTGGGCGGTAAGCAAAAGTGCAGCGGTGACAGCTATAATTTTGATGCCATTGCTTACACCGTGTAAGCAGTGACCTCAAAAAGTAGACACGTCTTGTGTATGTTAATATGATACGCGTACCTAAAGTAGATGCAACTAGATGACTTCTGGCTTCTTCGATGACTCTTGTACTTTTTATTACTATTATATTATCTTTAAAGATGTATTTAGATGGCATAATCTAATTGAGGATTTTAATCTGGCTGAAGATTGAAAACTACATTCATTAAAATTCACTTACGCGAGACGTTTATCTAAAGTAGATGCTTTCTGACTTCTTACTCTTGTATCTTTTAGAATTACTATCTTCAAAGATGTATTTAGATGGCCGAAGACTCTTGTGTTTTCACTTACACGAGACGTGTATCTAAAATAGATGGATCTTCTTCAATGGGTGAAGACCGAAGACTCTTGTACTTTCACTTACACGAGACGTGTATCTAAAATAGATGGATCTTCGTCAATGGGTGAAGACTATTGTATTTTTTAGCGTTACTGGCTGTTGCGCATTGCATTATCTTTTCGGGTGTATATAGATGAGGTAATTTAACTGAGAACTTCTGAAGATTTAAAAACACCTTCATTAAAAACCATCTTTTATTAATTGCAAAAAGATAATTTCTGAAATTTTAAGAGGAACTTAAAAAAGGAATTTGTGGGGTCAAAATCCTAGTTGAAATAACTAGTATAAAATTGATTCTTTTTTTTTCTTTCAAACTTACAGGAGAACTGCCTTCCACAATTCAAATACTTTTTGGTTTAACGCTTTGTTCTACATTTTCAATCATCCATGACTCTCTCTCAATCACAGTCATTTATTTTCATCTTTTGTTTCAGCAATTCATATAATTTCTTCATTTTGCAATCAATTATTATTATACAATATCCTCATGCAAAAGTTATCAAAAATTAAATTTTACAAATTATGAGATTTTTAAATTTAAGGATTTTAAACTTTCTAGAATGCTAAAATTGTTCGTCCAAACACACTCCGCCCCCAAACTTTTTGGATTTTTTTATAGTTATTTCAATAATGGATACTCTTATTTCACATAAGCTCAACCGAAGACGGAGAAGCTGAAAATGCCATTATATCGTAACTAATTAATTATAATTTCTTTTTGTTCTATTCTTTATTTTTTGTGTCACCGGCGTTCATAATCTTCTTTGTTCTCATTCTTCGTTTTTCCAAATCTCAAATTCTAAATATCTGGATTACGGGAAAACATGAATTGATCAAGGTGAATTCTTTTTGTTTTTAGTTTAATTCTTAGAGTATTAACAAATTCAATAATTACACTAATTATAGTATTAATGTATTCAATAGTTACGCTATTCATTAGTTTAATTCTTATATTATTAACGTATTCAATAGTTACGAAAAAACACAAACTGAACAATTTACTATGCATATCACCGTTTACTATATATTCGATCACTGATGATTTTAGTGACTATAAAGAACGTCTAGTTCCGCTTTAACCATCGATGTATAGAGTTACTTTTCTTATATTTTCTTATTTTGTGAAACCTTGATGAACTACTTATAATTTTAGTGTCTTTTATTTTTCATAGTTTATGTAAACTTGGATCTTCTTCATTCTTTTATGTTAACGATCAATTTTTTAATGTCTTTTTAGCCTTTCTAGATTAGATTTTCTGAATCCGCCCGACAAAGTCCCGTCTCCAAAAGAAAAAGGACGATTTGAACAGAAAAGGAAACGAAATCCACTTCTAGTAGCGATCCAAAGTTGACCTGATGCTCCTCTTGGAGGTACACTATCTAGTCAGTAGTCTTCGCAGAGGGTGGTGGGGTTGGGGCCATGACCTTTAGGTGAGGCTTGCTTGATACGAGCATTCCGACGTCAAAGTAACAGGAAGAACCAAACTCTATCTGGATTTCTCTTTTATCTCCAACCTTTCGGTTATGTCGGTATGATATTTCTGTGGTCGCGGCAAACTTTTGGCACTGCAAATCAAACCAGAGCACCGAGGACCACTTGACAACATTATTGCTTTTGTAAAAAGTTATTTCCCCTTCCCCTCTGTGTCCACTCAAAAGGAGTATTCACTCTTTAAACGGACATCCTAGTAATGCTCGTTTTGATTACGTATTTTAACGACTTAATTTATAAAATGTGCGACAAAATATTTAAATGTCTAGCATGTGTAAGACCATGAGAAAGGGTTATCACACAATCGTCTTATGACATCTAATAGATCTGTGCACTGTTGTCGTCATGCTATATCAGAATCAACTCAGTACTTGAAATGATTCGCGGACTTCCTTACAACTTTATCGACTGGTTGGTTGGGGGAAGAAAATTTGGTTTCTTCTCCTCAGCAAAATAAAGAATTGCATTTATGATTCTTGAATCCAAATAATAAAAAAAGAGGTGATGGCTAAAGAGACCACCGATTGAAACTTGATTACACTGTGTAAGCTAAGCAGTGGCATCAAAGTTTAGACACGTGTTATCTACGGGAGACATGTATCTAAATTAGGTGCCTTATCTAATGGGTGAAGGCTCTTGTACTTCAGCCTCGGTGGCTACCGCTCACTGCATTGTACCTTTAAGTCAAATTAGGAAATGATTAATTTCACACGGTACTTTTGAAGTTTACATTTATTACACCTTGATGCCAAAGAAAGTGAGTTTGTACCTACGTGGAGGTGCCACAGATACTGCAGTCCGAGTCAGCTTCTAAATATGTAAAGTGAGAGACAATGAGGGCGGAGTAAGGGCAGAGAGCAAGGCTCCCCAGACAGGCCGTGAGCAATGGTAGTGCTGCGGAGACAAGGCTGAGACGAACAGGGCCGGCAGTCGACAGTCCAAGTCAAGGTGCGAGTCGGGGTCCAATGTTGCGGTCCAAAGTTATGTCCAATTTTTGTTTCTCTCTCTAGGATCCAAGAGCTCTCAACTTCTAGAGCGAGAAAGTGATTTTGTGAGAAATGAACAAGAATAAGTCCATTTTTGAGTCATAAAGTCCAATATTTATAGAAAACAGTGTGTTTGTGTCATAAAGTGCCACATGTCGTCCCCTGGGAGTGACATGTCACCAGGGGGTCCCAAAAATATCGGTTCTCCGCTGGACTGCTGGTTCCCAAATTCGCGTTGCTTGCCCCACACAGTGTCGCTCTACCTGTCTGAGAAGACTGAACACACCATAACAGCATGATCAGAGTAAGCTTGTTGCCCTAGCCACCGGTCCAAGCCCATACTGAATCCCACAAGATGCGTCAAGAGATGCGTAGATAACCTGACAGCGGTGAGGATTGCCCTGTCTGAGAAGACTGAACACACCATGACAGCATGATCAGAGTAAGTCCGTTGCCCCAGCCACCGGTCCAAGCCCATACTGAATCCCACAAGATGCGTCAAGAGATGCGTAGATAACCTGACAGCGGTGAGGATTGCCCTGTAGCCAATTGACAGGCGGACTAGGCGCGATGCCCTCCAAACACCTGCTCCCGTCCCGAGTGACCCGGGGGTCAGCGCCCTGGGGTCGCCGATGATCACCGGTAACATGAGTGGACATGGTCACCCCAGGCGGCGATAGCTTTGTGGTAACGAGCCTATCCCACTGCGAAGGGTCCTCGTGCCGGAGCACTATGAGCGGAGCCCCCCGAAATGAAGACGGTGATAGCTTTGTGGTAACGAGCCTATCCCGTTGCTGCGATGGCTTTGTGGTAACGAGCCCATCCCGCTGCGGAGGGTCCTCGTGCCGGAGCACTACGAGCGGAGCCCCCCGGAATGAAGATGGCGATAGCTTTATGGTAACGAGCCTATCCCGTGGCAGGGATGGCTTTGTGGTAACGAGCCCATCCCGCTGCAGAGGGTCCTCGTGCCGGAGCACTACGAGCGGAGCCCCCCGGAATGAAGACGGCGATAGCTTCATGGTAACGAGCCTATACCGCTGCGAAGGGTCCTCGTGCCAGAGCACTACGAGCGGAGCCCCCTGGAAGCATGTAATATGATTGTGGCGCATGGGCGCGGCGACTATCGTCGCGAGAAAATACCTGGTGCCCAGGGGCACATGTCATGGAAGTGGCACACAAGTGCGACGACGAACGTCGCGAGACAATACTTGGTACCGGGGGCACATGTTATGAAAGTGGCGCACGAGCGCGGCGACGAACGTCTCGGAGACAATACCTGGTGCCTGGGCACATGTCATGGAAGTGGCGTACGGGCGCGCCGACGAACGTTGCGAGACAATACTTGGTGCCAGGGGCATATGTTGTGAAAGTGGCGCACGAGCGCGACGACGAACGTCGCGAGACAATACCTGGTGCCCGGGGGCACATATGATGGAAGTGGCGCACGGGCGCGGCGACGAATGTCGCGGAGACAATACTTCATGGAAGTGGCACATGGGCGCGGCGACGAACATCGCAGAGACGACGCACAGGCGCGCATCGAGTGTCCTGGAGACTGGGCGTGAGCCAAGTGTGCATGTTATACCAAAATAATAAGTGTGATGTTTAGTAATGACAAAGTCGGGAATGATGATACGCAATCGTCAGCGACGGGTCGTTCGGCGGTAGCGCGCCACTTTGGGCGATGGGCATCGCAGGAGCGGTGCGCGGTCACGGGCGACGGACGTCGTGAGGTTGATGTACGACGAACGTCGTGAGGTTAATGTAGGAATGTCCGTAAACATCGCGGAGGTGTAAAGACTCGAGAAAACAAGTACGTGCGGGAGGGGAGGCCATATGTCAAAAATTGGGGGAAGGCCAAGGCCAACACCCCTGGGGAGGCCGAGACAGACCCCTTAGGGAGGCTGAGGCCGACCCTAGGGGGTGGCCAAGGCCAAAGGCCAACTCCCATGAAGGGAGGCCAAGCCACTCCCTTTTTCGGTAAACTTCGAGCGCGCCGACGATATGTGTTTTGATGGTCAATGATGAATCCGAAAGTTGCGTTACGACGAGTGTGTCGATGTGAATCGTACCCACGTGACGAACAAGGTGCCAAAGTCACGTAGGAAGCTTATGAAGTGAAAAATGTGTGAAAAAGACTTTGCGTGAAAAACAAAGAATTAGGGGGGGGGGGGAGGCCAAGGCCAACCCCCCATGGAGGCTAAGGCCGACCCCATGGCCTTGGGGGAGGCCGAGGCAGACCCCATGGGGTTGGCCAAGGCTTCTGGCCCTTGACCCCGTTGCTCCGGTTGCGCCGTCGATCGACATTTTTGATGAAAAGGTGTTCGGGTGGTCTCGGCGTGACGATCGTGCTAGCGTGAGTGACGCCAGTCAACGTAAAATAATTTGTGACTAAGTCACGCGCGAGGCGTGCAAAGCAAAAAACACACGTGACTTGGGCATGCGCACTTTGATCGGTTCGGCGTTGAAAAATTGACCGTTGAATGTGTCGACGTGTTTGCGTGAAGTGGAACCCCTAGTGGGCCCTTGGGTCCGACCAAGATGGGTTGGGAACACACCTAATAGAAAATTTGGTTTCTTCTTCTAAGCACTAACAGAAAATTGTTCTTGGGCGGTAACTAAAAGTGCAGTGGAGACTGCTTAAGAGACCACAGATTGAAATTTGATGCCACCACTTAAAACACGTTAAGCGGTGGCATCAAAA
This sequence comes from Escallonia rubra, assembly GCA_033065855.1. Taxonomy (NCBI): domain Eukaryota; kingdom Viridiplantae; phylum Streptophyta; class Magnoliopsida; order Escalloniales; family Escalloniaceae; genus Escallonia; species Escallonia rubra. The sequence goes on along the minus strand of JAVXUO010000140.1, from coordinate 4,475 downwards.
TTCTAGGTTGAAATAACTATCAAGATTTTTTTTTATGTGTGTCAAATTCATAGGAGAACTACCTTCCATAATTAAAGCATTTTTATATGCCACATTTCATACTACATTTTCAATCATATCTCTCTCTCTCTCTCTCTCTCTCTCTCTTAGTGTTTTACTCCGTATCTCTTATTTCAGCAATTCGTTTATGATTTTTTTCACTTCATAATCGGTTATTATTATACAATATCCATCCGTAAAAATTATCAAACATTAAACTTTCTAAAATGAAGGGATTTAGACGTAAGAATTCTAAAATGAAGGGTTTTAGAACTTTCTAGAATCTTAGGATTCTTCCTCCACTCACTTCAAATTAGGAAAATTGAAGAGAAACCCGATGTGTGAGGTTCCCTTGCTTGTTTAATAGTGATTGTCCCAGAGGTTCCCACCAATTGACAGAAGCTGAGCATCTTGCTTTTATCGAATCAAAACCAATTGAAGTTGGGCACCACAAAACAAAGCCCCCAACTCCAAAAGAAAAGGGATGAACCGAACGGAAAAGGAACCAAATCCACTTTGCAGTAGCGTTCCAAACTTGACCTGTCTTCAGTGGCAATGCAGCATGCTCCTCTAGTGGAGGTACACATATACTAGAGGGTGGTGGGGTTGGGCCATGACCTTAGGTGAGGCTTGCTTGATATGAGCATTCTGACGTCAAAGTAACAGGAAGGACCAAACTCTAATAGGCTTTCTCTTTTCTCTCCAACCATTCGATCTGTCGGTGCGAGAACAATTATTGCTTGTGTTAAAGTATTTTCATCTTTCCCTCTATGTCCACTTAAAAGGAGTCTCTACTCTTTCGAGGGACAACAAGCTAGTAATGTTCGTGCTGATTATATATTTTAGTGACTTTAAGTACAAAACGTGTCACGAGAAACATAAATGTCTAGCATGTATTCTAGCACGAAAAAACGTTAACACGCCATTGTCTTATGGGATTTGATAGACTTGTGCACGGTTGTTGTCATACTATATCAGAATCAACTCAGTATTTAAAATGATTCTCTGCAAGAGCTTATTGTGAAAGCCATCCATCTTGTACACGTTAAACCATCTTAATGAAGTGGTTTTCTTTTTGACTGATAATGAAGTTTTTAAAACTATCTAAAGCAGATTCCGAACTTGGCGGGAAACCGCAATCAAATTTAGTGCGAAGCGCCGCAACTCGTTTACGTGCTTCTGTGTCGCTCATGAGCTTCTCTATTCCCTCAACTAAAGCCTCCTTCATTGCCAATACCGACCCGCATTCTCTGTCCAATGCCATGTACCCAACCTTGAGATGCTTCACAACTAGCTTGGCGTTATAAATTTGGTCACCCCTAATAGGCCACGCCAAAATCAGCATGCCCCGGCCGATTGCCTCCACTGTCGAGTTCCACCCGCAATGCGATAAAAATCCACCTGTCGACGGGTGGCTCAATATCAGCAACTGCGGTGCCCAACCCTTTATTACCAAACCCCTTTCACCAACTTTATCATCCATGCCATGATGAGGCAAGTAGCCCGAACCGGGTTGGATAACCCATATGAAAGGTCGGGTCGAATCCTCCAACGCACCCGCCAATTGCGGGTACTCCTCGGCTGTGGGACCTACTTCGCTACCGAAAGCCACGTACAAGACAGACCCACGTGGCTTCAAATCTAACCACTGGATTATCTCGTCCAAGCTGTAATCAGAGCGGTGCTTCGGCGGCCTGATCTTACGGTCAATAACTGACGAATCGGACGGCTTCCAGTACTCCTCCGGTAACAGCGGTCCCACAGCCCACACCGGAGTGTTCAGCTGATCGGCAATGTAATCGATAAACGGGCCTTCTATATCTCGACACGTGTTAAACATCAATCCGATGGAGCCCTCGATTAGTGGGACCCAAGGCGGCCTATCACCGGGTTTAGGTGGACCGCGCCGACCTTGGGCGGGTTCGTCGGCAGGCTGGGGCCCAGCTGGCCGACGTTTGAGGTCGGCAAACGTTATACACATATCCTCCGGTAAGCCGGGAATGGTACGGACTTCGCCGGAGACAATTTTACCGGCTTCGGATTTCCACGCGCCCCATTCCATGGCCGCAGCGGACGCGCCGAAGGTGAAGAAGCTGATAACGGGGACGTTGAACTTCCAGAAGATGTGTTTGGTCCAGGCCATCTGGAAGTCGACGATGGCGCAGAGTGGGCGGGCATCAGCGGGCCGGATGGAGAGGTGGGCCTCGAGGTCACGGCCCATTTGTTGCTGGACCGGGTCGGACTCGTGCATGGGTGGTTTGTCGGAGGGAGAGATTTGGGCGATGGTGAGGAGGGGGTGGTGGAGGAAGGAGGAGGGGAGGGAGGAGAGGAGGTTGGAGGGAAGGAGGAGGGTGGTCTTGAAGTCGCCGGAGGAGATGAGGCGGCGGCAGAGCTCGGTGCAGGGAAAGAGGTGGCCGGAGCCGGTGGATGTTACCACGAAGATCTCCGCTGCTGTTGCTGTCATCCTTTTTGCTCACAAGAGCACTTGTGTTGCCTGGATTGTTGGTATTTGGGTCTCTTCTTATCAAAGAAGAAGAAGGACGTTTAATGAGAAAGAACAAAACTTGGCTGTTACTTCCGGAAGAAAATGGGCACTTTAAAAAAAACAGCGGACCACAACGATAAATACGACGCTACGTATTCAATAGATGATAAGAGTAATAAAAAGTTTGATCGATCCATCCGTCTAGGTTCCACCCATCAGTTATACACCACGTCAATCCCATGTGCATTTTCCCCGTGAAACATAAGCCAAGGTAAAATGATACTAATCAAGAGCGTATAGAGTGAAGGCGTATTAGGAGAAAAATAGCGCAAAAGTGCATAGCTAAGACAAGAGTGAGAACGTTGCTTGCTTGGAAACTAACTTGATTAAAGCAATACAGATTCAATTTCTGGTTTTGAGGGCTCCGATTTTGCTGGAGTTGACATAGTGAAATGTCCGACGATGCAAGAAAGTGAAAGTCCAACTCATTCTGCCTTATACACAGCATTTTTGACAAGGCACCAAAAGCTGAACAGAGAATGCTAAATAAAGGCGGATTTACATCAAAATTTTGCAATCAAATCCATACGGCTATGAGCAGATAAAAGGCGACTATGTACAACCCAAACTGGATCCTTCAGATCATTGTCCAGCGTGCTCTCGATTCACTAGGAAAGACAACCGAGATAAGTTTGATTTCCAGTTTTGCTAGACCTGCTCTCTTCACCCAAAAACAAAATTGAGCCAACTTAGAACTGAAATTTGCTGAACTAGCACTGTGGCTTGGTTTGATCCCAAACAGAAATCCTGGGCCCAACCGTTCATCATCCTTGGACCATCCCAATCTAGGAATCTGCCCCGAGCACCAAAGGAAATGGAAGCTTCAATAATGAGATTATTAGAGGGGAAAACCACTTGATCAATTAGAGAATCAACCGTCAGTGTTAGTCCAGAAAGAGAAATGAATAAACAAAAGAGGAGGTTTTCGATGAACACAATCCCACGCAGTTCCAAGCATTTGATAGACGAAGCATGAAAAAAACTCAGAACTAATGCCTGATGACAGGCATGAGTGAAAGCATGTGAGGGTTTGAAACCTTAAAGCCTAACGCAACATTAAGTCCTCATAACCATTTAAAAATTTCCCTGGGGGCAGTGGATGCAAAAGTTGCTGAACATTATGTTAAGCATCAGGACCTGGAACTGTGCCTATTAACTCTGGACTGAGACTGATTTATACTACAGGAGTTATAAGTCTGGCTTTTCATATGTGCAAGTGTAAGATTTATGCTGAGGTTTCAACCTCGAATCAAATATTTGAAGAAACATAACTCACATACTAAAAAGAGGAGTGACATGTGCAAAAGTGGACTTGAACTAAAAAGCAGGGGGGGATTTGTTTTTACAAAAGGCAGGGGCAAATTACGAACGTTACGTATATCACCGTTTTCACATGAAAGTTTTGATTCTGGTGTTGTACAAAAGAAAGATAGAAGGCTAATTTCTCGGAAAGATCAATCAATATAGAAAGAACTTGTGGGTAATTACTCTTTATATTAGTTCCAAAGCTGAAATGTCTCACCAGAAGAACTGTTCACGGTATTTTCAAGCTGACGGCAGAATATCCAAGGCAACTTCCTTAAGGGAGGGCATCACTTCCTGCTGATGCACGCAGACATATTTATTCCGTGCTTTTTTAAGCACCTTCCAGGGGCCAGGGTAACACCTAAAAAAAGTTAACAAAATCAAGATGTTGATTGCAGTTGTACAAACGGAGTTAAAATCATGTCACTGAGAAAGCAGTGAGTACTCCATAATGAGAATATCACCAATAACTAGCATCGCAAACTTCTCAGGAAAAGTATAAAGTTTCTGATTATTTAGGTTTCGGTAGCAAACCTGAAAAGGGCACCCCCGTTGCGACCTTTGAAATTGTGGATGTAGTACACAG
>JAVXUO010002440.1:170000-247240 GCA_033065855.1 Escallonia rubra | reverse complement strand
TGATAAATGTTTTGAAAAGCCATTTGTTGTGAAAGATCACTCCAATTTTTATGGATACCAAGATACAAATGGGTTTGAAAAAATCGTGAATTCATTAGATTTAGGCATGCAACACCCATTTTGGATTTGCAGTTCCCACCAGTGTTTTATTTTGGTTATATGGCTTATAAATCAGCATGATTTATATGTTGTTTGCACGAGAAATTTCGTTAGATTAATCAATCGATTGCCTTATCAGTAGCCATTCTATACATTGATTTGGTTAGTGGCTTGGCCAAAAATAGTTATAGTTTGTTTAGTGGCTTGGCCAAATGTGCTCATTGACACAAGAATATGGAGAGCTAAAGCCAATCGATGGCTAATCGATAGCAAGAGTACTTGCACTTTGAAGAATGCAAGGCTATTGATGATAGTGAATGGTTTATCGATTGCGAAGGTTGTCTTGATACTGATGTATGCAAAATAAAGATTGTGCAGTTTAAGCCAATAGATGGCTTATCGATCGTGAAAGGCTATCAATAGTAAAAAAAAAATGCTTTCTCTTTGAAAGATATAACTATTCACAATCGATAGTGAAAAATAAAAGCCTATCGATCGTGAAAGGCTATCGATAGTGAGAAAATTGACTCTTCACAATCGATAGTGAAAGATACAAGCCTATCGATCGTGAAAGGCTATATATCGATCGTGAAAGTCTATCGATAGTGAAAAATTTGACTCTTCACAATTGATTGTGAAAAATATAAGCCTATCGATAGTGAGAGATTATCAATCGTGAAAGGCTACCGATCATGAAAGGCTATCGATCGTGAGAGGCTATATATCGATCGTGAGAGGCTATATATCGATCGTAAAAGTCTATTGATATAGTGAGAAATTGTTTTCCTTTCGAAAGAGGACTTTTCTCAATTTACAAGTATTTAATTGCTTGAGCCAGATGGGCAATGTTTGCACTAGAAAATATATTTTTTCATTAATGAGTTCACTTTGATTAAATGCCACTAAATGACATTTACTTTTTATTATTTCTGAAAAGATAATGGAAGATTCAAGAAGTGAAAGAAACCAACTTCTGAAATGTGTCCCTATTGATAAGGAATAAGTGTGGTTGGTTACTTATTAGTGAATAGTTATTTTCTAAGTGGGTAGAGTGTGTAGTTTCTTGTAATAATAGTTATTTTCTATAAAGCTTCTAGTATATATAGTGGGTCAAAGAAGAAGACAAAGACATCAATCAACCAGACTTAGTCTTAGTCTTTTTCTTTCTTTAGTTTAGAGGCTTTTGCTGCCATCGATAGGAAGTTCAGTTTCCAGACTTGAAAACGTTGCTGTGTAAACATTTGCAATCAATCGAAGCTCTCTTTGTCATTTATGGGCGCACGATCATCTTGCTTTCTGCATTTTGTTTTCATTTTTCGTTTTCAAAAAAGTCCTCAGGCCCAAGAGGCAAAAAAGATTCCACGCTGTTCATTGGGTTGCGTTGTCGGCGCGCGATCGATAGTGAGTTTGCCCAGCAGCGCAAACAATAGGTTACCACGTCACCACACGCCGGGATCTCCGGCGACGGTGACAGAAACGGAGACTGGGGGAAAAGAGAGAGGGATTGGGAAGGAGAGGAAGGGTTTTCTTGTTTTGTTGCCTCTCTTAGAGAGGAGAGAGCCTCTGAGAAGCCATTCCGACTCCTCCATCTTTGCTTCTTAGATTTGTTGATGTTTGTCTGATTGTGCTCTGAGTTTCCTGTTGAATTCTCGATGCCTCCATACTTGTGTCCCAATGATGGTTTCTCATTGGGATTTTTTTTGGTATTGAATCTCTGATGGAATTTTTCCCTTATTGCTTTGATTATTTGTTTATGGCAGTGGTTGAGGTGGTGGCTTCCTACACCACCGCTTTGGCATCAATTTTTAGACATCGCCGGATTTTGCATAGTCGGAATTGCAGGGGTTCAGATGCCAGTTGAAGACACCGGAAGTGAGTCTCACGGCCTCATGCGAAGATAACTTGGAGTATCTTCCAAGTTACTAAAAGGGGTGTTGGGCAGAGAAGCTAGTCTTGGACAGAGGACGTTGGTTGCTTTTTTGACTTTAGAGGGAGGTCTTAGAATAGACTAAATAAGACTTTTTTTTTTCACATATTATAAAAAAAATTGCATTTTTTAGACCCAAGGTGAATATCTTGATGTTATTTGTATTATTTTACTGTAAATTTATTTGGTCTTCTTGGAAAGTTATTTAACTACTCATATAGTTATGAAGATGTAGCGCTCCAGAAAAGTAGCTTGACTATTCTTATAACTTAAGTTTGCATATTAATCTCATCATTCTCGTTATTAACAAATAAAAACACACACACACACACACAATATAGTGGCTTTCCTTCGCCTCTTTGACCTTCCCAGATTTCAATATCTGAATAGTTGAATTCAATAGGATCCAGAAATGAAGTACAACACACAGAAGTTCGTATTTAAATCATCGAGAGTTGGCTATGATAGCAAATCTTATACTAGAGTACATTGTTCAAGATGCGCTTTTGCTAATAAAATCCGCGAAGGCATCTAAAGCAGCAACTGAACTTGTGGGGAAACCACAGCCAAATTCATTCCTCAATGCCAAAGCCCGCTCATGAACCTCTTCATCCGCCATCAGCTTTTCCATCCCTTGCACTATGTCTTCCTTCTTCACCATTTCTGATTGTCCCTCACCTGTCGATACCATGTACCCCACCTTCAGATGGCACACCACCAACTTTGCATTGTAGATCTGGTCTCCCCTGATCGGCCACGCCAGGATCGGCACCCCACGTCCCACCGCCTCCACCGTCGAGTTCCACCCGCAATGCGACAGAAACCCGCCCGTTGACGGGTGGCTCAGTATCAGCAACTGCGGTGCCCATCCGCGGATTACCAAACCTCTGTCACCAACTTTGCCGTCCAAGCCATGAGGATGGTAACCTTCTTCTTTAGCATCAGAACTGGGTTTATCACCGAATAGACCAGGGGGTGGACCTCGGTGGCCAGCATTGGGTTGAATCACCCATATGAATCGAGTGTCTGACTCTCCCAAAGCATTTGCCAACTGAGCATACTCTTCTAGAGTTGGCCCAACTTCACTACCAAATGCTATGTAGATCACTGACGCATGTGGCTTCGAGTCCAACCATCGGATGATCTCCTCTTCTGTGTAATTGGATTGACGGTTCGACCGGAGCTCACCGTCGTGGATGAGTGAGCCGGCCGACTTCCAGTATTTTTCTGGCAATAGTGGACCTACCCCCCAAACTGGTTTTCCGACGTGATTGGCAATCTGATCGATGAACGGACCCTCCAGATCGTCACACGTGTTGATAAACAACGCGATGGAATCCTCCACCTCATTCAGCCAAGGCGGCGGCTGCCCCGGCCCAGGAGGACCGCCATCTGGTGGTCCACCGTGACCCGCTCCATGAGGACCATCATCGGGCATCCTAGGTGGGCCAAACTTCGGTCCACCTGGTCCATGTGGTCCCAATGGACCTCCATGACCATCGTTATGGCGAGGCGGCCGCCCTTTAAGATCCGAATAAGTGAGAACCATGTCTTCGGGTAACCCCGGAATAATTCGGGTCTCACCCGGCTTCAAATCCTCCGCATGGGCTTTCCATGCAGCGTACTCCATGGCAGCCGAACACGCACCAGAAGTGAACAAAGACACAGACGGAACCCCAAACTTGGCGAAGATCTCCTTGCTCCAGCTCATCATGACGTCGACCACGGCACATGCGGGTCGGGTCCTCTTCGGTTCCTCGAGTTTATCTTTGAGGAAAGATTCAATCCCCTCAGCGAGCTCCTGGTCGTGATGCTTGCCTTTGGGTCCGTCTCCGGATCCGGGTCCTGCCGCCATATCTGGTGGGGGAGGCGGTGGTGAGGAAGGTGATGTGGAGGCTATTTCGGCAACTTCGATTAACGGGTGGTGGTGGCGGAAGGAGGAGGGAACGGAGGAAGAGAGGTTAGAGCGGATGACAAGGGTGGTTTTGAAATTGCGGGAGGATAGGTGCTTGCAGAGCTCCATGCAAGGGAAGAGGTGGCCTTGGCCATGAAACGGTACCACAAAAATCTCACCTGTTGCTTCCATTTTCGGGATGATTTGATGATCGATGACCGTGGTCAAGCATATATAGTGTACTATGGACGCGGACCACACGGCATGGAAGCTTAGGGGTGAAGAAAAAGATGGAAGACAGTAGGGGTTTTACTGGTAGGAGGGGCTCTCTTTTGGGAGTTGACTGGTTGGTTGGGGAAAGGAAGTGTGGTTTCTTCTTCCAGGTACCGATAAAGAAATGTTCTTGGGCGGTAAGCAAAAGTGCAGCGGTGACAGCTATAATTTTGATGCCATTGCTTACACCGTGTAAGCAGTGACCTCAAAAAGTAGACACGTCTTGTGTATGTTAATATGATACGCGTACCTAAAGTAGATGCAACTAGATGACTTCTGGCTTCTTCGATGACTCTTGTACTTTTTATTACTATTATATTATCTTTAAAGATGTATTTAGATGGCATAATCTAATTGAGGATTTTAATCTGGCTGAAGATTGAAAACTACATTCATTAAAATTCACTTACGCGAGACGTTTATCTAAAGTAGATGCTTTCTGACTTCTTACTCTTGTATCTTTTAGAATTACTATCTTTAAAGATGTATTTAGATGGCATAATCTAATTGAGGATTTTAATCTGGCTGAAGATTGAAAACTACATTCATTAAAATTCACTTACGCGAGACGTTTATCTAAAGTAGATGCCTTCTTCATTGGGTGAAAACTCTTGTTCTTTTACTTACAGGAAATTGTGTATCTAAAGTAGACGTCTTCTTCAATGGGTGAAGACCGAAGACTCTTGTACTTTCACTTACACGAGACGTGTATCTAAAATAGATGGATCTTCGTCAATGGGTGAAGACTATTGTATTTTTTAGCGTTACTGGCTGTTGCGCATTGCATTATCTTTTCGGGTGTATATAGATGAGGTAATTTAACTGAGAACTTCTGAAGATTTAAAAACACCTTCATTAAAAACCATCTTTTATTAATTGCAAAAAGATAATTTCTGAAATTTTAAGAGGAACTTAAAAAAGGAATTTGTGGGGTCAAAATCCTAGTTGAAATAACTAGTATAAAATTGATTCTTTTTTTTTCTTTCAAACTTACAGGAGAACTGCCTTCCACAATTCAAATACTTTTTGGTTTAACGCTTTGTTCTACATTTTCAATCATCCATGACTCTCTCTCAATCACAGTCATTTATTTTCATCTTTTGTTTCAGCAATTCATATAATTTCTTCATTTTGCAATCAATTATTATTATACAATATCCTCATGCAAAAGTTATCAAAAATTAAATTTTACAAATTATGAGATTTTTAAATTTAAGGATTTTAAACTTTCTAGAATGCTAAAATTGTTCGTCCAAACACACTCCAGGTGAAGAGAAACCTTGTTTGTTAGTGATTGTCCCAGAGGTTTCCACCAATTGACAGAAGCTACTAGCTTGTAGATGAATTCCTTCGGGTTGCGAATCCCATGGTAAATCGATTGAAGTTGACTACCGCAAAGCCGAGTGGCGGAGCTGTTGCATGATAGATACTCAAACTTTTTGGATTTTTTTATAGTTATTGCAATAATGGATACTCTTATTTCACATAAGCTCAACCGAAGACGGAGAAGCTGAAAATGCCATTATATCGTAACTAATTAATTATAATTTCTTTTTGTTCTATTCTTTATTTTTTGTGTCACCGGCGTTCATAATCTTCTTTGTTCTCATTCTTCGTTTTTCCAAATCTCAAATTCTAAATATCTGGATTACGGGAAAACATGAATTGATCAAGGTGAATTCTTTTTGTTTTTAGTTTAATTCTTAGAGTATTAACAAATTCAATAATTACACTAATTATAGTATTAATGTATTCAATAGTTACGCTATTCATTAGTTTAATTCTTATATTATTAACGTATTCAATAGTTACGAAAAAACACAAACTGAACAATTTACTATGCATATCACCGTTTACTATATATTCGATCACTGATGATTTTAGTGACTATAAAGAACGTCTAGTTCCGCTTTAACCATCGATGTATAGAGTTACTTTTCTTATATTTTCTTATTTTGTGAAACCTTGATGAACTACTTATAATTTTAGTGTCTTTTATTTTTCATAGTTTATGTAAACTTGGATCTTCTTCATTCTTTTATGTTAACGATCAATTTTTTAATGTCTTTTTAGCCTTTCTAGATTAGATTTTCTGAATCCGCCCGACAAAGTCCCGTCTCCAAAAGAAAAAGGACGATTTGAACAGAAAAGGAAACGAAATCCACTTCTAGTAGCGATCCAAAGTTGACCTGATGCTCCTCTTGGAGGTACACTACTATCTAGTCAGTAGTCTTCGCAGAGGGTGGTGGGGTTGGGGCCATGACCTTTAGGTGAGGCTTGCTTGATACGAGCATTCCGACGTCAAAGTAACAGGAAGAACCAAACTCTATCTGGATTTCTCTTTTATCTCCAACCTTTCGGTTATGTCGGTATGATATTTCTGTGGTCGCGGCAAACTTTTGGCACTGCAAATCAAACCAGAGCACCGAGGACCACTTGACAACATTATTGCTTTTGTAAAAAGTTATTTCCCCTTCCCCTCTGTGTCCACTCAAAAGGAGTATTCACTCTTTAAACGGACATCCTAGTAATGCTCGTTTTGATTACGTATTTTAACGACTTAATTTATAAAATGTGCGACAAAATATTTAAATGTCTAGCATGTGTAAGACCATGAGAAAGGGTTATCACACAATCGTCTTATGACATCTAATAGATCTGTGCACTGTTGTCGTCATGCTATATCAGAATCAACTCAGTACTTGAAATGATTCGCGGACTTCCTTACAACTTTATCGACTGGTTGGTTGGGGGAAGAAAATTTGGTTTCTTCTCCTCAGCAAAATAAAGAATTGCATTTATGATTCTTGAATCCAAATAATAAAAAAAGAGGTGATGGCTAAAGAGACCACCGATTGAAACTTGATTACACTGTGTAAGCTAAGCAGTGGCATCAAAGTTTAGACACGTCTTATCTAAGTTACGGGAGACATGTATCTAAATTAGGTGCCTTATCTAATGGGTGAAGGCTCTTGTACTTCAGCCTCGGTGGCTACCGCTCACTGCATTGTACCTTTAAGTCAAATTAGGAAATGATTAATTTCACACGGTACTTTTGAAGTTTACATTTATTACACCTTGATGCCAAAGAAAGTGAGTTTGTACCTACGTGGAGGTGCCACAGATACTGCAGTCCGAGTCAGCTTCTAAATATGTAAAGTGAGAGACAATGAGGGCGGAGTAAGGGCAGAGAGCAAGGCTCCCCAGACAGGCCGTGAGCAATGGTAGTGCTGCGGAGACAAGGCTGAGACGAACAGGGCCGGCAGTCGACAGTCCAAGTCAAGGTGCGAGTCGGGGTCCAATGTTGCGGTCCAAAGTTATGTCCAATTTTTGTTTCTCTCTCTAGGATCCAAGAGCTCTCAACTTCTAGAGCGAGAAAGTGATTTTGTGAGAAATGAACAAGAATAAGTCCATTTTTGAGTCATAAAGTCCAATATTTATAGAAAACAGTGTGTTTGTGTCATAAAGTGCCACATGTCGTCCCCTGGGAGTGACATGTCACCAGGGGGTCCCAAAAATACCGATTCTCCGTTGGACTGTCGGTTCCCGAATTGGCGTTGCCTGCCCCACACAGTGTCGCTCTACCTGTCTGAGAAGATTGAACACACCATGACAGCATGATCAGAGTAAGCTCGTTGCCCCAGCCACCGGTCCAAGCAGCCCATACTGAATCCCACAAGGTGCGTCAAGAGACGCATAGATAACCTAACAGCGGTGAGGATTGCCCTGTCTAAGAAGACTGAACACACCATGACAGCATGATCAGAGTAAGGCGGTTGCCCCAGCCACCGATCCAAGCCCTTACTGAATCCCACAAGAGGCGCCAAGAGATGTGTAGATAACCTGACAGCGGTGAGGGTTGCCCTGTAGCCAATTTCCAGGCGGACTAAGCGCGATGCCCTCCAAACACCTGCTCACGTCCCGAGTGACCCGAGGGTCATTGCCCTGGGGTCGCCGATGATCACCGGTAACATGAGTGGACATGGTCACCCCAGGCGGCGATAGCTTTGTGGTAACGAGCCTATCCCACTGCGAAGGGTCCTCGTGCCGGAGTACTACGAACAGAGCCCCCCGGAATGAAGACGACGATAGCTTTGTGGTGACGAGCCTATCCCGTTGCTGCGATGGCTTTGTGATAACGAGCCCATCTCGCTGCGGAGGGTCCTCGTGTCGGAGCACTACGAGCGGAGCCCCCGGAATGAAGATGGCGATAGCTTTATGGTAACGAGCCTATCCCGTGGCAGGGATGGCTTTGTGGTAACGAGCCCATCCCGCTGCAGAGGGTCCTCGTGCCGGAGCACTACGAGCGGAGCCCCCCGGAATGAAGACGGCGATAGCTTCATGGTAACGAGCCTATACCGCTGCGAAGGGTCCTCGTGCCAGAGCACTACGAGCGGAGCCCCCTGGAAGCATGTAATATGATTGTGGCGCATGGGCGCGGCGACTATCGTCGCGAGAAAATACCTGGTGCCCAGGGGCACATGTCATGGAAGTGGCACACAAGTGCGACGACGAACGTCGCGAGACAATACTTGGTACCGGGGGCACATGTTATGAAAGTGGCGCACGAGCGCGGCGACGAACGTCTCGGAGACAATACCTGGTGCCTGGGCACATGTCATGGAAGTGGCGTACGGGCGCGCCGACGAACGTTGCGAGACAATACTTGGTGCCAGGGGCATATGTTGTGAAAGTGGCGCACGGGCGCGGCGACGAATGTCGCGAGATAATACTTGGTGCCGGGGGCACATGTCATGGCAGTGGCGCATGGGCGCGGCGACGAACGTCGCGGAGACAATACTTCATGGAAGTGGCACATGGGCGCGGCGACGAACATCGCAGAGACGACGCACAGGCGCGCATCGAGTGTCCTGGAGACTGGGCGTGAGCCAAGTGTGCATGTTATACCAAAATAATAAGTGTGATGTTTAGTAATGACAAAGTCGGGAATGATGATACGCGGTCATCGGCGACGGGTCGTTCGGTGGTAGCGCGCGACTTTGGGCGACGGGCATCGCGGGAGCGATGCGCGGTTAGGGGCGACGGACGTCGTGAGGTTGATGTACGACGAACGTCGTGAGGTTAATGTAGGAATGTCCGTAAACATCGCGGAGGTGTAAAGACTCGAGAAAACAAGTACGTGCGGGAGGGGAGGCCATATGTCAAAAATTGGGGGAAGGCCAAGGCCAACACCCCTGGGGAGGCCGAGACAGACCCCTTAGGGAGGCTGAGGCCGACCCTAGGGGGTGGCCAAGGCCAAAGGCCAACTCCCATGAAGGGAGGCCAAGCCACTCCCTTTTTCGGTAAACTTCAGCGCGCCGACGGTAGGTGTTTTGATGGTCAATGACGAATCAGAAAGTTGCTTTACGACGAGCGTGTCAACGTGAATCGTACCCACGTGAAGAAGAAGGTGCCAAAGTCACGTACGAAGCTTAAGAAGAGAAAAATGTGTGAAAAAGACTTTGCGTGAAAAATGAAGAACCGGCGGGGGGGGGGGGGACGCCAAGGCCAACCCCCCATGGAGGCTGAGACCGACCCCATGGGGTTGGCCAAGGCTTCTGGCCCTTGACCCCGTTGCTTTGGTTGCGTCGTCGGTTGACATTTTTTATGAAATGGTGTTCGGGTGGTCTCGGCGTGACGATCGTGTTAGCATGAGTGACGTCAACGTAAAATAATTTGTGACTAAGTTCCACGCGAGGCGTGCAAATGCAAAGCGAAAAAACACACGTGACTTGGGCGTCCGCACTTTGATCGGTTCGGCGTTGAAGAATTGACCGTTGAATGTGTCGACGTGTTTACGCGAAGCGGAACTCCTAATGATCCCTTGGGTCCGACCAAGATGGGTTGGGAACACACCTAATAGAAAATTTGGTTTCTTCTTCTAAGCACTAACAGAAAATTGTTCTTGGGCGGTAACTAAAAGTGCAGTGGAGACTGCTTAAGAGACCACAGATTGAAATTTGATGCCACCACTTAAAACACGTTAAGCGGTGGCATCAAAATTCTAGGTTGAAATAACTATCAAGATTTTTTTTTATGTGTGTCAAATTCATAGGAGAACTACCTTCCATAATTAAAGCATTTTTATATGCCACATTTCATACTACATTTTCAATCATCTCTCTCTCTCTCTCTCTCTCTCTCTCTCTCTCTTAGTGTTTTACTCCGTATCTCTTATTTCAGCAATTCGTTTATGATTTTTTTCACTTCATAATCGGTTATTATTATACAATATCCATCCGTAAAAATTATCAAACATTAAACTTTCTAAAATGAAGGGATTTAGACGTAAGAATTCTAAAATGAAGGGTTTTAGAACTTTCTAGAATCTTAGGATTCTTCCTCCACTCACTTCAAATTAGGAAAATTGAAGAGAAACCCGATGTGTGAGGTTCCCTTGCTTGTTTAATAGTGATTGTCCCAGAGGTTCCCACCAATTGACAGAAGCTGAGCATCTTGCTTTTATCGAATCAAAACCAATTGAAGTTGGGCACCACAAAACAAAGCCCCCAACTCCAAAAGAAAAAGGATGAACCGAACAGAAAAGGAACCAAATCCACTTTGCAGTAGCGTTCCAAACTTGACCTGTCTTCAGTGGCAATGCAGCATGCTCCTCTAGTGGAGGTACACATATACTAGAGGGTGGTGGGGTTGGGCCATGACCTTAGGTGAGGCTTGCTTGATATGAGCATTCTGACGTCAAAGTAACAGGAAGGACCAAACTCTAAATAGGCTTTCTCTTTTCTCTCCAACCATTCGATCTGTCGGTGCGAGAACAATTATTGCTTGTGTTAAAGTATTTTCATCTTTCCCTCTATGTCCACTTAAAAGGAGTCTCTACTCTTTCGAGGGACAACAAGCTAGTAATGTTCGTGCTGATTATATATTTTAGTGACTTTAAGTACAAAACGTGTCACGAGAAACATAAATGTTTCTAGCATGACAAAACGTTAACACATCATTGTCTTATGGCATTTGATAAACTTGTGCACGGTTGTTGTCATGCTATATCAGAATCAACTCAGTATTTAAAATGATTGTCTGCAAGAGTTTATTGAGAAAGCCATCCATCTTGTACACGTTAAACCATCTTAATGAAGTGGTTTTCTTTTTGACTGATAATGAAGTTTTTAAAACTATCTAAAGCAGATTCCGAAGTTGGCGGGAAACCGCAATCAAATTTAGTGCGAAGCGCCGCAACTCGTTTACGTGCTTCTGTGTCGCTCATGAGCTTCTCTATTCCCTCAACTAAAGCCTCCTTCATTGCCAATACAGACCCGTGTTCTCCGTCCAATGCCATGTACCCAACCTTGAGATGCTTCACAACTAGCTTGGCGTTATAAATTTGGTCACCCCTAATAGGCCATGCCAAAATCGGCACGCCCCGCCCGATTGCCTCCACCGTTGAGTTCCACCCGCAATGCGATAAAAATCCGCCTGTCGACGGGTGGCTCAATATCAGCAACTGCGGTGCCCATCCCTTTATTATCAAACCCCTTTCACCAATTTTAGCATCCATGCCATGATGAGGCAAGTAGCCCGAACCGGGTTGGATAACCAATATGAAAGGTCGGGTCGAATCCTCCAACGCACCCGCCAATTGCGGGTACTCCTCGGCTGTGGGACCTACTTCGCTACCGAAAGCCACGTACAAGACAGACCCACGTGGCTTCAAATCTAACCACTGGATTATCTCGTCCAGGCTGTAATCAGAGCGGTGCTTCGGCGGCCTGATCTGACGGTCAATAACCGACGAATCGGACGGCTTCCAGTACTCCTCCGGTAACAGTGGTCCCACAGCCCACACCGGAGTGTTCAGCTGATCGGCAATATAATCGATAAACGGGCCTTCTATATCTCGACACGTGTTAAACATCAATCCGATGGAGCCCTCGATTAGTGGGACCCAAGGTGGCCTATCTCCGGGTTTAGGTGGACCGCGCCGACCTTGGGCCGGTTCGTCGGCAGGCTGGGGCCCAGCTGGCCGACGTTTGAGGTCGGCAAACGTTATACACATATCCTCAGGTAAGCCGGGAATGGTACGGACTTCGCCGGAGACAATTTTACCGGCTTCGGATTTCCACGCGCCCCATTCCATGGCCGCAGCGGACGCGCCGAAGGTGAAGAAGCTGATAACGGGGACGTTGAACTTCCAGAAGATGTGTTTGGTCCAGGCCATCTGGAAGTCGACGATGGCGCAGAGTGGGCGGGCATCAGCGGCCCGGATGGAGAGGTGGGCCTCGAGGTCACGGCCCATTTGTTGCTGGACCGGGTCGGACTCGTGCATGGGTGGTTTGTCGGAGGGAGAGATTTGGGCGATGGTGAGGAGGGGGTGGTGGAGGAAGGAGGAGGGGAGGGAGGAGAGGAGGTTGGAGGGAAGGAGGAGGGTGGTCTTGAAGTCGCCGGAGGAGATGAGGCGGCGGCAGAGCTCGGTGCAGGGAAAGAGGTGGCCGGAGCCGGTGGATGTTACCACGAAGATCTCCGCTGCTGTTGCTGTCATCCTTTTTGCTCACAAGAGCACTTGTGTTGCCTGGATTGTTGGTATTTGGGTCTCTTCTTATCAAAGAAGAAGAAGGACGTTAAATGAGAAAGAACAAAATTTGGCTGTTACTTCCGGAAGAAAATGGGCACTTCAAAAAAACAGCGGACCACAACGATAAATATGACGCTACGTATTCAATAGATGATAAGAGTAATAAAAAGTTTGATCGATCCATCCGTCTAGGTTCCACCCATCAGTTATACACCACGTCAATGCCGATGTGCATTTTCCCCGTGAAACATTAGCCAAGGTAAAAATGATACTAATCGAGAGCGGATAGAGTGAAGGCGTACTAGGAGAAAAATAGCGCAAAAGTGCATAGCTAAGACAAGAGTGAGAACGTTGCTTGCTTGGAAACTAACTTGATTAAAGCAATACAGAATCAATTACTGGTTTTGAGGGCTCCGATTTTGCTGGGGTTGACATATTGAAATGTCCGACGATGCAAGAAAGTGAAAGTCCAACTCATTCTGCCTTATACACAGCATTTTTGACAAGGCACCAAAAGCTGAACAGAGAATGCTAAATAAAGGCTGATTTACATCAAAATTTTGCAATCAAATCCATACAGCTATGAGCAGATAAAAGGCGACTATGTACAACCCAAACTGGATCCTTCAGATCATTGTCCAGCGTGCTCTCGATTCACTAGGAAAGACAACCGAGATAAGTTTGATTTCCAGTTTTGCTAGTCCTGCTCTCTTCACCCAAAAACAAAATTGAGCCAACTTAGAACTGAAATTTGCTGAACTAGCACTGTGGCTTGGTTTGATCCCAAACAGAAATCCCGGGCCCAACCGTTCATCATCCTTGGACCATCCCAATCTAGGAATCTGCCCCGAGCACCAAAGGAAATGGAAGCTTCAATAATGAGATTATTAGAGGGGAAAACCACTTGATCAATTAGAGAATCAACCGCAGTGTTAGTCCAGAAAGAGAAATGAATAAACAAAAGAGGAGGTTTTCGATGAACACAATCCCACGCAGTTCCAAGCATTTGATAGACGAAGCATGAAAAAAACTCAGAACTAATGCCTGATGACAGGCATGAGTGAAAGCATGTGAGGGTTTGAAACCTTAAAGCCTAACGCAACATTAAGTCCTCATAACCATTTAAAAATTTCCCTGGGGGCAGTGGATGCAAAAGTTGCTGAACATTATGTTAAGCATCAGGACCTGGAACTGTGCCTATTAACTCTGGACTGAGACTGATTTATACTACAGGAGTTATAAGTCTGGCTTTTCATATGTGCAAGTGTAAGATTTATGCTGAGGTTTCAACCTCTAATCAACTATTTGAAGAAACATAACTCACATACTAAAAAGAGGAGTGACATGTGCAAAAGTGGACTTGAACTAAAAAGCAGGGGGGGATTTGTTTTTACAAAAGGCAGGGGCAAATTACGAACGTTACATATATCACCGTTTTCACATGAAAGTTTTGATTCTGGTGTTGTACAAAAGAAAGATAGAAGGCTAATTTCTCGGAAAGATCAATCAATATAGAAAGAGCTTGTGGGTAATTACTCTTTATATTAGTTCCAAAGCTGAAATGTCTCACCAGAAGAACTGTTCACTGTATTTTCAAGCTGACGGCAGAATATCCAAGGCAACTTCCTTAAGGGAGGGCATCACTTCCTGCTGATGCACGCAGACATATTTATTCCGTGCTTTTTTAAGCACCTTCCAGGGGCCAGGGTAACACCTAAAAAAAGTTAACAAAATCAAGATGTTGATTGCAGTTGTACAAACGGAGTTAAATCATGTCACTGAGAAAGCAGTGAGTACTCCATAACGAGAATATCACCAATAACTAGCATCGCAAACTTCTCAGGAAAAGTATAAAGTTTCTGATTATTTAGGTTTCGGTAGCAAACCTGAAAAGGGCACCCCCGTTGCGACCTTTGAAATTGTGGATGTAGTACACAGTCTCCATCTTAGGAAAGAGTGTCTTGGTAAGTGCACCTAGCTTTGGATAGAAGAATGGTGGATAATCTATACAGCTCAAGGACAACCATAGCACACTAAGAATAGATGTTGTAGTTGCTAAGACGTTCGAACTTTGACCTAACAACTTAACTATACTGTAAAAAATTCAACAAAATCAGTTTTGGTGCAATCCAAGGCTGGGATTAAAAAGACATCATGAATTTTAACCATCGCCTCAACTCGTTTGTTAAAGAAACTGTTCTCTTCTTATTCTAAAACCATGATAAGTGAGGGGCTGCAGACGGTGAACTAAATGCAGGAAGCTACTTTTGAAAACATGGCAATTTGAAACCCCCAGTAGCTTCATCCAATGTGAATTTACTAGAGTAAAAATAGAGTAAACAAAGGATACAACCAGATCTGATACGGTCGAGCTCTCCATTGAATATAATCAGTTGTCGGGCAGTGCCCACCACAGCTTCTTTAAAAAGCTCTTCGACGACAATCATTTCTTGGTTTCAAAAGAAAATGGGCATCAAAGAAACATTGTGGCAAGAAAATCAATGGAAAACAGTAGAGAAAGACTCTGAGGTTACCATTGACATTAAAATACGGGTAACCAACTAGGAATAGTTCATCTTTTGACTTAACTCTGTCTGCCATTTTCACTTTTGTGACAAAACCAAAATCTTCAAAAAATGATGGCTTTGTAAGATAGTCCAACTTATAAGAAGCTCCTCCAAACACCGACTCTCTTGCAAATCCAACTTCATTAGCCTCCGGGAAAAACTGGAAGTTTCATGAAAGGATTATAAGCCTAACTGCATATGATGTGACAGGACATTATTTTGATGAAAGCCCAAAAATAGTAGTGATAGCAAATGAAGTTTCTAAGACAGAGTGGGGACATCAACACCTTTGAAGAAAATCATCATGCTTTGGGCCTCACTGCATAATGGTGTGTGAAATGAACATAAAAAAGTGAAAAAATAGCTAACCAAATAGGAAAGCAAAATTGAAGCATGTAGATCAAAGTATCCTACATAAGCGAGGTACAGAAATAGATAAGTGGCAATAAAAATATGGACGCATCAACCAATATTTTCACAACGAAGCAAGCAAATGGCAAACAAATAAGAAAAGAAACCGTAAAAATATAGAGAAAAACGTGTATGCGCAAATATCTTATTCCTGGCCTCAAAAACAGATTAATACATGTGGATGTTGAATAAAACACTATATTGTGTTGAATTAAGAACACATGTCACACATAGTTGTACATTTTTCATATAGTATTGTTTTAACTAAACTGTTTCCTCAGAAGAAACTGCATTGAGATCGAAATTGTAAGTGTGTGAATTGCTGATTTGACCAAGATACACGATACATCTGTGCTGAATCTATGTTCAGATTACTTATTTGGCAGGTTAGAGCACCATGAATAAATGGTATTTCTCGTTCAAAGTTCTCATCCTTCGTGAATTTAAAGAATTCTATATCAGATTATCAGAGCAGTCCAACAGCATACATCACAATAGAACTAATCAGCGCAACTTTGAACCGTAAGAAATAGTTCTCTTTTACTACTTTGATTAAGATGCTTGCCATAAGGAACATGATAAGCCTCACAAGAAACATAGAAGAACATGAGGGTAGACAACTCATTTCTAGGGCAAAGCATAAGAGATGAAATAATGAAACTGTTCCAAATGTTTGAGACATACTATCCTGGTTCGTGTAGCTTTCTCCGGGCTCACGAGGAGGTCACAGAACTCACGAATCAATTGTATACTTCCTGTCATTTCTATACCACCTTCACCATCGCCTAAAAAAAAAAATTATCATGAGAGAGGTGAATCAAGATCATAGGAACATCCGATGTTCTATAAGAGGCAAATTAAGGAACAAAGAAAGGGGAGAACAGGATCATGGGGCAGCAACAGACCTGGTACAGATTCCAGCCCAGCAGTTGGAAATTCAATCTCCTGTAGCAAAAACTTGTCGGTCAGTTCCATGTATACCTAGGTATCTCTTCCATTCTCAAATTTCAAAGTTAATGAAAAACCCAGATAAAAACCCACCATCAACTGTCTTTTATCTTGCAAAGCTAATGCAGTTGCTTCTTTAGCCTGTTAGTCATTACACGCCTAAAATCTCAAAATCAGCAAAAGCAATAGCTGCAAAATCAGAAAGTTGACAGAATGGAGTAACAACACGGTGACACTCATCTGATGTGGAAAATTCATGTCAAATAAACAGCGGATAGCTTCTCCACAGAACTTTACTCATACCAGCCGCTGGTAACCAGCGGCATATTTAATTTGCATCAAATCAGTAAGATTTTGCTCACACATTCAAACATTTTGCAGTAAGTGAAGTAAAGGCTTACTTGTTCAAGAAGTTCAGAATAATCACTTGGAAATGGCACATCATATTCAACCGAAGCACCAGTACCCCCAGAAAGTGAATTGGTAACGAATTTCACATCTCTCGAAATCTTTTTTTGGAAAAGATTCATACCATTTTTCACCTGAAAGCTCCCCAATCTAACATCCTACATTACGCTTTAGCTTATACGTCAGAAACCAAATAAATACTCAACGGGAAATTTAGCAACAACCTCGATTTTGAATTAAAGAAAAAGGAAAAGTAAAGAAAATGGTTGAATTAACTAGGACTGAAGATACCAATGATGGATATTTTGAGGGTTGTTTTGTTTCAGATTACCAGCATTGAAGATTTAGACTCAACTAAGCATAAAGGGTAGCTGAATTAAGCTCAGTGGGTAGCTTCAACTCAGTTACCTTTTCTTGATTTTCTCAACAACACAACGGGATCATAAATGAGAAGCTGACACTAGAACGATGAAGATTGGTGCTGAGATTTCTCTTACCTTGGGATTTGGAGGAGAAGCGATCGCAACTGGAGCCCTGAAAGCGGTTGGGGCAGTGGATAACGGCATTTTGAAACCACACGAGAGGGGGATACAAAATTGTGGTTTATATATGTTAGCGTTGGTTGGGTACCGTACCACACTTATAATTAGGAATATTTAGGGTGAGCATCTCGGTTTATTGAACCTAACTTAATTGAATCAGACCAAATCGAACTCATACCGAAATATATTGCATATTGATGCTTGAATTATTTTTAAAAATTTGTTTATTGCAAATTAGTAAAAGTCAAATGTTCGTTTTTCATATCAGAATACCAAAGTTTTCAAATTTTCAAGTTTGATAACAGAATTAAACATCGTGTGACTGAAAATTTTGGTTTGACTCTATTGGTTTGACCCAAACATTGGAAATATGCACTCTTCAATTTATTAACCGTACAACCATACGAGATTGTACCAAGATTGCAAATTAGGGACTGCAGGATCTTGTTCAGCATCCTTCTCATTTTTGGTTTGCATTTTAGAGCGAGAAACTTAGGCCCTGTTTCCAGTTTTGGAAACTGAAAAAAAAAGTTGCGTTTGGTAACAATTTTTTTTCTTCAGTTTAAAAAACTAGTTTTTAAATCAAGGCTGTTTTTAAAAACTCAAAAAATGAGTTTCGGTTTTCAGTTTTGATTGTTTTTTTAGATCACCACCACGCTCCCACCGTTGGCAGCCACCGCCACGCCCCACCACTGTCACCGCAAACCACCACAAAAAAAAAACTCAAAATAAAAACTGGGTTATCAAACATCCACTTGTTTTTGTAAAAAAATGCTACCAGACTGGACATACCACTCTTACCCCCCACAAACCAATAAAATTCAATAAAAAACGCTAGAAGCGGCAGGGAAAAAGTTTGTAGGCGGGAATAGTGAAGACACTGAGCACCAAGCAGGATTAGACCACCGTCGCTGCATCTTTGACCAGTCACCGACGAAATTCTGACCACTATCGACGAAATTTAGGCCCTCGCCTGGTGAGACACCAAGTCCCAAACTCGGAGAATCCTTTATCCAACAAATGAGTTGATCAAGATTCCATGGTATAAGTCTCTTTGATCAACAAATTGCAGTGACCTAGAAGATCTCAAGAGATCTGATTATATCCAAGTTTACGCCAACATGTCAGCACCACACCCTACCATCGGCCACCCTTTGTGAACTCCTTGCAAGTATCACAAACATACACAAACACACAAAAAATAAAAAAAACTAACGAACACAAAGAAAGAGGAGATAAAGCTTCAAGCCATCCCTTAGCCCCTCCCCCCCGCCGGCTTTTTGTGTGGGTGTGGTGCCTGTTTGCCAATTTTTGTTAAGGAGAGAAAAGAAAGGAAAGTGACCCACTTTTTTTTCTTTTTTTCTAGTTTGTGAGTTTTTTTAAAGAGAGAGAATGGAGGAAAATTTCAGCATCTTTTGTCTCTAAATCTTTTCTCCTAATTGAAAAGAAATGAAGAGAAAGAAAACTCTCATAAGTAATATTTTAATGGTGTCCATAGTATCCTTGACCTAATAAAGATTAAATATTTAGTAACGTTTAGGTTTAAGGGTTTCTTGCAAGAACTTATTATTTTACATACAAACAAGTAATTTTTTTATGTGTTAATAGATAATTATTTTAGATGTTAGAGTTGACTCAAAATTGATTATTTCGCTTTTGATGTGACATCAATTAGATTTTGATATTAGGATGTTTGTAATCAACTCATTGTTAATTTTTATTTTTTCTATTGTGACATTAACCGGTGATATAAGGCTTATTACATTAGTATGGTATGAATATGGTATGATATCATTAATGACTAATTTGTTTTCCCGTCAAAATCATGTTCTTTTTTAAGATCATACATTCACAGTCTTTATCAGAATTATCACAATGTAACATAAGGGTATACACGCAATCTGGCGTATTTTCTTTCCTTTCTGTTAAACTTACAAACAAGTGGAAAGAAAATTGTCTTCTATTGTCTTCCTTTCTTTTCTCTTCTCCTCCATTCTCTTCCTTTCTTTTCTTAGAGACAGAAAATTAGTGTTTGCGCTATTGGACCAATTCACAATCGATTTGTACACCCACGGTACAATTGATTAATACACCCACGGTACAATCGATTAATAGTGTGAGATATTTTTTGCCTCTAGAGCCTGATGACTTCACTAAAAATGGAAACTTACTAGAGATATGATGCTAAACAAATCTATAAAGGATGCGCCCACTAAGGTAAAGTTTTTTCTCACAATAGAATGAATACAAGTACGACAGTATACGAGATTCTCTATGGACACAGGCAAATCATATGAAAAACTTGACAAAGATGAAAGAAAAAGATAAGTGCATTTCAAATTGACTTTTCTAAGTCAGGTGTGATTTATGAATTTGACGACCCCTTGCTCTGTTGCCCCTCTCTTTCTTTTATACTCGCTTGTTTGTAATCGTGATTCAATTTACCTGTCTATTCCTATATTTTGCCAAGTACGGTTTATCAACCGTTATCTTCAACCGCTTAGTTCCTGTCAATATATAGCTGTACTTTTTTATGCAGTCTATTTGCTGATCACTTTCATCGATCGCTATGTTCGTGTTGACAACTGTCCACCCTCGTGTATTTGTGAGAACCATTTATCAATTGCTACTGCCAATCGTCTTATCTTTTGTTGACAACCGTCTTACTTCGTGCATCCATGTCGATCATTACTACTGATTGTCTTGTTCTTGTTGATAGCTGTCCTTTTCGTACAATTTCATTCAAATCTCGTTTCCCGCGCAATTCACATTAAACTGCTTGATTATGTCTCCCAAGCACCTTTTCCTGTGTGCAGTTCTTAGCATTTCACGTGTCTGTGCTTTTATTGGCCATGGTAAAAATATTTATGTATCCAACAGCCGGCTAAAGGCTTTTCTTAAACATGGGTCAATTACATATGTTCTTTATAATCTATTTGTTCATTAACCTTCCATTCTTACTCATGTTCGTGGATCAACACTTTGTCCGACCCTTTACAAACAACATTGTTTCTTTTCAATTTGATCTTGCATATGTTGCTTGCAAAACAAAGAAAAACCCGCTCCTATACATTCATACATCTTATTTGAAGAAGTGTTTCTTCAAGTATCGTATTGGGGTTCTGTCGACAGATTATCGTAACAAAAGAGATGATAATCTGCAGAATGAGTCATCCACTCCAAACCGGCATTATTCATGTGACATGTGAGACAGAATGGAGTGGGATTTTTCAATTATTCAGTGAGATAACTAGTTTTCAAGCAGATACTGGTGGTTACTGTGATAATATTACTCATGGATTACTTGTTGACTTTGTCCATATCTCGACTCCGTGATGGAGAGGTGGCGCTTCTAAGGTTGGGACGTGGTGGTTGTGTGTTGATGGGTGATTTGTGGCTTGTGAGTGAGATGACGAAGGCGTATAGAGTTTCAAGCTTCTCTACCATAAGTTGATGCATGTCTTCAAAGCAGTGATGAGAAATGTTTTGTGTGATTTTCTTTTGGAAACATCAACAACAAGAGATTGTCTATAGCTGACAACACATTTGTGAGGTACTTCTTAAATGGCTACTGTTGCTGCTAAAAATATGCTCAGCGCAAATTACGGAACCCGAGCTTGGACCGATGACCTGCAAGACAGAAAACGAGTGACCGCCGGGTGGGGTTCCCGGCGGAGAACTCTCCGATGCTTAGGTCAGAGCGCAGCTACAGAATAATAATTCTGAAAAAGCATGAAAGACACAAATGTGTATCTGTGTGTAGTTGTCCTCATACCTGGGGGTAGACCCTTTTATATAGTTGTAGGAGGAGAGTCCTAATAGGACTGGGCCGTGGGCCAGATGTGTTAGGATCGCGTTAGGATCCTCGAGGATCACGTCACAATCTTTAAAGTCTCTTTTAGAATCCTGATAAGATAATCATAAATCTCTCAATTTGACTGGGATTCGCCTGGTGTTTCCCAATTATTGAGAGTTATATTTGAGTTATATCAACTACTATTTGAGAATGGACTTTCATAAGTAAATTTCAGCAAGTGGTTGACCTTCTAATTGAGCCAGAGAGTTTTCATGACATTTTTACGTCATTTTTCTTCCTCTTTGATATATCTGCAGAGTTAGGTAGATACTTAAGCTAATAGTTGCGCTTCTGACATGATTGTTGACCTTGTGTCGAGTGTATCCTTACTTAATTATGACATATTTAGCCCAAAGAATGACTTAAAAAAAAAGTTCACTTATGAAACATCCATCTCTAAGCTAAAACCATTTGACTAGTGTCAAACTAGTTGGACGATTTTGGTGATAGAGTTTGTCACAACTTACAAGGAAGAAAGATCTGAATTGAATGGCAATTTAGTTCGACTGATCTTGGATCAGGCCAATGATTTCTAGATTTAGTCCAACTATTCTCCCAGCTTTCTCAAAGTTGTTTTAGAGAAGCAGCTCAATCGATCCGCGTTTGAAGCAAATCATTCAGATGGATTCTCAAGTCAGTCTGATAGATTTTCTGAGGGCAATTAAATTAAACTCCGTTTGGTGGCACTTATTTTTTCCAGTTTTGTAAACTGGAGAAAATAAACGCGTTTGATACACAGTTTTTATTTTTTTTCTTCAGTTTTGAAAACATGGCTATTTTTTAAAACTCCAAAAAGAAATTTTCGGTTTTCGGTTTTCAGTTTTGGTTTTTATTTTGAGACCACCACCACCATCCCACAGCCGGCCGCCGGCGACCGGTATCCACCAGCCACCGACACTGCCACGCCCCACCACCGCAAACCACCACCAAAGAAAAAACTTAAAATAAAAACTGGGTAATCAAACACCCATTTGTTTTTTGTAAAAAAAAAAAAATTTAACTCGTTTTTATTTTTATTTTTTTGGAAACAGAAAATCAAAATTGATAGTGTTACCAAAGGCTCCTAAGTTATCCTCCATAAACATTTTGACTAATTGGTAAATCAGTTCCACAGTACTCCAAAACAGTTCAAACTTCAACCATTTAAAAAACTCATGAAAAATAACAGATACTTTCACGTAAGCCTCATTGCACAAGATTGTTTTTTAGCCAAAGTACTCTAGTCTGTCACTAAGGCTGTATATGAACCGAGTTCGAGTTAAATAGAGGTATGTTCAAAGTTGTTTGCTTAGTTTTAGGCCATGCACGAACTCGTGTTCGTTTAATCTTCAGAATTTTGTTTGAATTCAGTTCGCAATCGGTTCTCAAACTCGTGTTCGACTTGAGTTCGTTCCTTTAAATATACGAACCAAACTCGAACTTTAAAATCGTGTTCTCGTTCAATACAATTACTCCTAAATCAAATCTCTACATTTTTTTGATTTAATTATTTGAAGAAATAGACCAGAACCAAGAAAGACAGAGATTGATGTGTGTGGTAATGTCGACCATGTCGTTGAGCTAATGGGGGACATCACGGTGACTTAGACATATTATTTGGGGGCTCTAGCTGCTTAAAATAACACAATATTTTGAATTTGCGTTTTCAATTTAATACACTCGCTACTCGAACTTAATTGAGAAATTACACCGACACTCACATGCCATTAAATTTCGGTAGAAGGTGTTAAATAATTAATTAAAATGACATAATTAACCTTACGGGTGTAACGAATTTTCAAATGTTGACACTTTTTGCAGAAATCTATCTCATAAATCACAAAAACCAAAATCTCAATCCAGAAATCCCAACTCTCTATCCAAACAAAACCTTAAATCCAGTGATAAACATAACCATCGACCAACCCACAGCAATCGCTGAGTCATCATCCACCACCATTGCTGAAACACCCACTACCAGCGGCCAACCACAAACCCACCACCATCAGTGGCGGAATCAGGATTTCATCCCAGGGGGGGCTAAAAATATATCGAAGGAGATAAATATTTTTATAAGTAAAATAGTATACAAAAACAAAGTGCACTTTTCGATAATACACAAAACA
Source organism: Escallonia rubra (assembly GCA_033065855.1). Taxonomy (NCBI): domain Eukaryota; kingdom Viridiplantae; phylum Streptophyta; class Magnoliopsida; order Escalloniales; family Escalloniaceae; genus Escallonia; species Escallonia rubra. The sequence continues at coordinate 223,677 of JAVXUO010002440.1, read as the reverse complement.
TACTAAAAAACATCTAAAAGGTCTTATTAAGTTTCATGAGAGCCACTAAGGACTCTTTACAACACCAAAGAAGAGAATACAAAATACATATTTCAGTGTTTACAAACGAAAGCATTAAATAACTACTCGATGAGGCGCCAAAAATTGGTAGCGTTTGATAATTGCCTCATTTGTAATAGTTTTGAAGACATTCTTCTCGATGTAACAAATCAAGCTATCATTCATCCATTCGTAACAAACCAAGCTATCAATCAAATAATCAATGCTCAAATGGGATAAAAATTCAATTGGGTCCTATCCTCCATCAACAATCTCAAATCTAAGTGCTCAATGCACGATTAACATCCATAAAGCATCAATTAGTAATCTAAATTATCAAATACACAACTAACAACCTAAAATTATTAATCAAATAATCAATTCTCAATAGCAAAAGAAATTGTTCAAAATGCACACTGACCTTGGTCCTCAGAAATCAGAACGGCGTCGTTGTCGCAATGTTGTCGGTGACTGAAACTCAAAGTCAGATCTGTAATTTCACTATTTCAAGCGCCGTGACTGCTGAACGGCAGTGGCGGAACTTCCTCGGTTCATGCGCCGGCTCGTAGACGGTAGATCTAAGCTAGATCTGCCGCCCAGATTTGTTCTGGCCGGAGTCGCCGGAGTTGGGTGGGGACTGGCCGGAGTTGGGGTGGGGACAGCCGGACTGAGGAGGGCCTTCACCGGCTTCGCGCTTCGGAATCGAGGGACGGACGGCGACCAACTGATGAGCCCAACTGAGCCGACGACCGGTGGCCGTGGGTCGGTGGGTGGTGCCGGCGTGTGGGCGGTGTGGCGAGCCGTGGTGGCTGAGAGAGCCGAGAGAAGAGGACTGGAAGAGAGATGCCGGCGTCACGGCGTGAGAGCTTCACTGACGGCGACCGCTGACCAGCGTAAGTGCAGTTCGGTGAGCCGGTGTCCGACTGTCCGGTGAGGTGACTGTGAGCCGGCCGAGAGAGGAGGAGAGAGAGAGAGAGAGAAAGAGAGAGAAAGGAAAAGTTGCAAATGAAAAAAAACACTATATATATTTTGAGCTTCACTGACGGCGACCGCTGACCAGCGTAAGTGCAGTTCGGTGAGCCGGTGACGGGTGTCCGACTGTCCGGTGAGGTGACTGTGGGCCGGCCGAGAGAGGAGGAGAGAGAGAGAGAGAAAGAGAGAGAAAGGAAAAGTTGCAAATGAAAAAAAACACTATATATATTTAAATTTTTTTTTTTCAAAATCTGAGGGGGGGCTACGTACAGCACCCCCTCGTACAAGCGTAGTTTCGCCCCTGACCACCATAGACCAACCACCCCTAGCTTATCCTACCACCTCAAACCAACCCCAAACAGTCCCACCACCCCTACCGATTCCTCAATTACCAACAAAAGCCTAGAGTCCAATCCAATGGAAACTCCAATACCCCGCAGCTGCCAAATTGCTTCCACCACTGCAAACCATATTGTTGCCAACACGTCACACCACCAAATTGTTGCCAACACCACCACAGACGCCAAATTGTCACCACCGTAGCCTCCGAGTGTGCGCGTTTGCGTCTCGTGTCTGTCTATAAGTGTGTGTTTGTGTGTCGTGTGTCTACGGGTGTGGTGTTTGTCGTGCGTGTGTGGTGGGTGGCCCGGGGGGGTGGGGGGTTGTGTAAGGGGTAGGTGTGTGTATGGTGAAGGTACGGAAAGAGAGGGATTCGAACCCTCGGTAAATAGAAGCGGCAAGGCGTGGGAGCAGTGGTGGAAGGGTTAGGTAGACGAGAGATGACCACGGGTGTGGGGTGAAGGAAGCCTTGGGTTGGGCGGCTGTGGTGTTGATTTTGGGACATTGTTGAATTACTAAGGTGATGGTGGTATGGGTGTATTTGGTTTTTAAAATATCTTGACCCCAAAACGGCGTTGGAAAATAATGGGAGGGGGTTTGTGATGCACGACGCACAATGTGAAGGGAGGTCAATATATTTTTTCAAAAGGCAAGGGTAGCGAGTGCATTAAACCAAAAACTCAGCGAGTGTATATTTTTCCTTGATATTATTGTCGGTGAAACAATCGCGTTGGCACGTGAATTTGATCCTCCAACCGATCAAGGAATGGATCAAAACTGATTGACTGATAATATTGTGGGTTTGTTCGAAGAAATGCCGGCAATTGTTGTTAGTTTTGTTACCACCGCAGATGGGCGAAGCCTATTACTTGGAATCCATAAGCATGAAATTCGAGCTTACTTAGGAAATGTATTCAGAGAAAGGAATCCAACTTGGCCAATCACACATTTTCGATGACTTGGTCTAATTATCAGCAGAGACATAGTTTAATGATCAAATTGACAAATGTAAATAGGCCTTCTGGTGAACAAATTAAGCCATGCACTAACATCTCCATGATAGCTGCTGATATGGTGAACAACTTGGCCAATCACACCTTCATGATGCCTTCTGGTGAACAAATTATGGTCACTCATTCCAACACAAGTTCCATTAGAATGTTGTACGTTCTTGTGTAACAAAGTACATGAATGGTACTGAGCATCACACAGTTTGTGTAAGAGCTTCAAAGTTGTTTTGCTATTCACAGTCACAAAATTCCTATTTATCCCTTATAAGTTGATCATGCAATCCACGATTTCTTCCATTATATGGTTGTGGAGTTGAATACTTAGAAATGCATATATCTTCTTTAAAATTGCAGTTAAGCTCCTAGTAAGTTTTCAATCATGATAGCTACTGATATGGAATGCAAAAACTTGAAATATCGGAGGGAACCAACACCCGAAAACTGCGTGCAAAATATTATAAACTCGTATATATCAACATAACAAATGGGCGAGGCTATCAACTATCCTGACGCGAGCTTTTTCACATCTTGCAATCTATTAGCAGATGACAATGTGCGGGATAGGTTTACAAGAAATTATTTCATGTGCGTCAAGTTTTTCATCTTTTCGTCAATCATTAAGTCGGTTGACATTAGAGAATATCCTGAAGAATGAGTACAATGGCTCGCTATTCCAACACTTCTATGCCAAGACGTAAATGACTCAAGGATATGATAGTAGTAATTGGCAAGAACAACCTTTGCATATAAACCAAAAGCTTCCTACAGAACATGTATGTGTGTCTGCTCTAACCAGGGACAAAGGATACATGTAAAGTAGAAAAGAAGATGATTTCTATTTGCATTGGGTCAATATCTGAAATGGGCCAATGGAAGAAAAATTAAAAGGAATGAGAAGCATCCTTTTGTCCTCATTAACTGGCCTCTTCATAAAAGCCCAGGCCAAATAAAGAGTTTGAGATGGGGCCAAACAATGAAACGACACTTGGGCTTATAAAAGAAAGAGCAAGACTAGAAGGAGAAAGAGAAAACAGTCGAAAGAAGAAAAAGAGAAAAGAAAGGAAAAAACAAGAGAGAGAAAGTATTACTGCTATCGAGGACAGGGTAAACGATATCCCTCTGCTCTCATCTATATTTGCTGCTATGTACTAAGTTGCAACGTATGTACGATTTTTATGCATGCAACCCATTTTTTTCATTATGTTCCATTGGTTGATTGTTTTCGTCATTTTTATGTGTTTCTATGATCGGAGGCTATTCCATTATATTTTGGGATGTATTAACAATTAACTTTCAATTAATTGAGAATATGAATTCATTTTATTAATATAAGCACTGCCATATGATGGGATTTGCCCCAGCGACAACGAATAACGAGAACAAGTTATTAGTGGAAATAACGTTTGTCCCACTCTTTCACAAAACCTTGGATAGTCTATTTGGAATGTTAGAAATCTAATTTTCTAGTGATGACTACAAGTGAAAGAATGTTTATCATATTGGTTACAAATTCAAATTGGAAAGCTCTTACCCATTTGAGATTGATTAAAAAAAGCAGATTCAGCTTAAATCTTTATTAGTTTTCAAAATCTGATTTAATCAGAATCAGTTTGCTGTTTGACAAAAGTAGTTGTAAACTAGATTAAATTTATAAAACGTGTTTGGATAAAAAATACTTAAATCAGTTTCACTATGACAAAATGACCATAGATGACACTCAATAAACAATTGTGTGAAAAAAATGGTGTGGAGGAATTGTAGATAGAAGAACTTACAGAAATTGTGTGGAGGAATTGAAGAGGGCGGGTGTATCCCTCTCTGTTAGCCGTAAGAGAATATTTTGGCAATAGGAGAAGGGATAACCTCCAGAAACTATCTAATTAATTAAAGGGTATGAGATATCGTTTTGTGAAAAAAATGGGGATATGATGGTAAATTAAAAGGTCAAACCTGATTATGAAAAAATGATTATTCCATAATCCCCACTTTTGAGGATTATGGATTAAATCAGTTTTTAGCTTTTGAAGATAAATTAAATCTCTTAATTTCTTTTGCCAAACACTCACAAACCTGATTTAATCTAAATTAAATCAGGTTTGACCATCTCATAATCAATCCCAAACACCCTCTTATGCATTGGAATTTACTACTGTTGGTTTTATAAAAAAATTAAAGATAGTAATTTCTTTTTTTCAAGAAAAGAAGTATGTGTGTCGGACGATTTTTTTCACCATTAAAGAAGAAACTCACCCCAATTGCACAAATCTTTTCCACAAAATCTATTTTTGAGATTTCTGGCCGGTTGGTATGAATTTTGCTGAGGAACCCTCTTTTATTATTAGTTATATTAGAACTTGCTTTCGAAAATAATGAATTGGTTACTGAAATAACATGTAACTCATTTGCGAGATCATATTTTGTGCTCGAATAACAGATGAGAATACTCTTTGATAGTTGGATGACTTACACTAGGAAGAAGATGGGCCTAGAGTGATATTGACTTCAAATCATATTACTGAAGAAGAAAAATTAGACTTGAAGTCTTCCGATGATGAAATTCCGAGTGCTCTGCCCGAACTAAAAGACGATGGTCAAGCTGCTGTGGATCAACTTAAAGAACTGATCGTACGATCAACAAAAGTTCCTATTGCCCAGTTTTTGGTAATGCACTACTCGGAATTGTGAAAGAGAAAGATTCAAACTTATTATCGAGTACATGGATGTGTTCGTGGGAACTCATTCTCCCGCTCTCCTCGTTTCATAGAGAAAACAAAGTGAACAAGAGAGTATAATTAGTTCTACAATACACTCCAAAGTGGCAACAAGTCTAAGCTTGAGATAACTAACATTTAATCTCTTAATATTGCCCATTGTGCCAAATAAGACCTTTGGGTTTTAAATTGAGGAACTAATTTTGGACACTAACCTGGTCGAAGGGGTGGGTCAACGAGTCACTAGTTCAATCGTTGGGTCATTGGTTCAATGGATCCATGACTAAGGTATTAACTGACCCAATTAGTATAGAAGGCATATAAGTATTTGACGGAACAACTATTTCATTAATTTATACATTTCTACTGGAAACCAAAAGGAAAGTGTAAAAAACATATGAGCAAATATAACATATTGATTAATCTTGGACGTATTAGGTTGAGAAGTTTTTTATTATTTTACATATTAGCATCTAGGTATGTTGCATATCCACATTGGTGATCCAGCGGTCAATGGCATTTTTGTCTTGCGCAACATACCAACGTTGAAAACTTGTGACACGATAATCGTAAGTTTTTGAAGCAAATCGGTTCTTAAAACCCATCTAGATCATGTAGGTCTTCACAGGCGAACTGAGTGTCCCATCGATCTCAAGGATTAATGAAAGTGAGCAGGTGCCAAACACGTGACCTTTTCTAAAGGCTATTTAAGTCGACCAACTGAATTAATTAGAAATTTTAATAATGTAAAATATATATAAGCATTAGAGTTGTAGTTGCATTTCGTAATCAAGGGACCACTCATTAGCCACAGTGCCATGGACGACTGCCATATCACTAGAAAGACTAGTCATCCCACCACCGCTAGCCCGAGACAACACTGTCACTAAACCATGGGTTAATTTTACGTTACATCCTATACTTATGGGTCAGTTGCACCCAACACCCCAGTGTTTTTAAATTGGCATCTAACACCGAAATTTTGAAAATCTTGATTTCCAACACCAAATAACGGTCAGAATGGCCTTTGACCACATGTTTGTTAATTTTTTTAGGGGCAAAATAGTCTATTTGTCCTTTATAATTGACATTGTGTTCATGTCATTTCCCTGTGATTAATTCCTCACTCAATCTCTCCCCTTGACCCACCTGATTATCTTCCTCACCCTCACCCTCACCCTCACCCGCTCTTTTCTATCACCACCCTTACCGAGCACCTCACCCCCACCCACTCTTTTCTATCACCACCCTTACCGAGCACATTACCACCACCAACCTACAAACCCCTATCACCATAACTGACCTGCAACCAAACCCCCCATGGCCAACCAACCTACAAATCTTTACTTTCATCATGAACTGAAACCCCACCACTGCCAGTAACCCGAAATCATACACCTCCACCAAATCTGACTACCCCACCCCTCCACCGCCAGCAACCCGTAATCGTACCCACCCACCATAGCTGACCACCCTACTCATCCACCACCGAGCCCTCTTCAATTGCCCCACCAACCAACAATGGCCCAGCATCAATATTGTGGTGCCACCAGCAAGCGCTGAAACAAAGTTACAAACAATTAGCAGATCCAGATCCAGATCCAAATCCAGATCAACAGCTACCGAAGTCCCCCGCCACCATTGATGAGTGGGTTATGGTGTTGATAATGGTACGTAGGTATTTATAGAGAAAACAAGGCAGAGGTGTTGCGGCGTTGATTTTGGTTTGCGGGCGGTGCTTGATTTTTGGTCCATCAATTGTGTTGGGCTTTATTCGATTGAATTGTATTTCGGTGGTGGAGGTGGCGTGGCGGTGCCGTGGTGGTGTTGAGGTGGTTGGAGTTGAAAGGAAAAAAGAAATATAATTAGGGAGATGTGATATAGAAATTAGAAAAAAAATTTCCGCTCAATCTCTCTGTGAATCGCCGATTGATATGCCCCTCAATCAAACAAACAATTGGAAAATTTGGTAATTGTGAATTTGGGATTTCTGATTTCCCGTTTGACGGATATGTGGAGAGAGAAAGAATAAGGGCTGTTGGTGGGAAATAACGTGGAGAGACAATTGGCCATGTGTAGCTGATTGGGATGACATATAAGCTTTAGGGGCAATAATCACATTTTGCCCCTAAAAAACTAACAGCCGTCTGGTCAATAGGCAGTTTGACCGTCATTTGGTGTTGGGTGCCAATTTTGAAACTCTGGGGTGCTGGGTGCAATTGACCCCTAAGTACAGGGTGTAGCGTAAAATTAACCCCTAAACCATAGATAATGTTGGAAATGAACAGAGCTGTTCATGAAGAGTTCTCATTTCAGTTCTTCAAAAGCTCATTTATGTTCGTATGTATGCTTAACGAACTGAACATGCACACATTTTTAGAGCTCGTTTATTAAACGAGCCGAGCTTGAACACATGCATTTATTCCTGAATTTGTTCTTGAACAACTCGTATATGTGTAATATATATTAATTTAACAAATAATGCATCTTAGTTGTCCAAATACCAATTATTAATCTAGATAAACAGGCGAACAATATGTTAGTGTGGACTCAAAGAATTGCCTTATAGACAAATAGCCCAAAGAGCCCAATTCCTTTGTAAATTCCCAAGCCGAAACCTAAAATCTTTATTAAACCCTGATATCATAACTCAACACAACGCCATCACTCTCTAGTAATGGCGACGCCAAGTGCACGGCGGTGGAAACCAGATCATCTTCTCAGTCCTCTTTCTCTCCTTTCACCTTCATCGATCACGGACAAGCCTTCACGAATCAAGGTGAAGGAAGATAGATGGTGCGATCCTGGACATCGTGCGTCGTATTGCTTCATTGCTGGTGCGATTTTGCCTATTTTTGGATTTTAAGAGAATTTCCATTCAGTTTCTTCTGAGGCATGTCTATCTTTTGTGATTAATTGCTTGTCAGTTTGAGGCGTGTCTATCTTTTGAGCTTGAGGCCTCTCCATCTGATTTTGTGCAAGAGAAACGAGTCGAGTTTTGAAGCTTGAGTTCAACTCGTTTAATTAAACGAGTTGAACGAGCCGAGCCCGAATTTGAAGGACACGAACTCGAGTCGAGTTCAAACAATTTTCTGGCCCTTTAATGAACTCGATCCGAGTTCGAACATACCAAATCTTACACGAACTAAGCTCGAACACGCCCATATTCGGCACGAAATTGGTTCGTATACAACCCTAACCATAGATAGCCATACGAGTTAATCATTCTCTATCGACTATCAAAGCTCTAGAAACACGATTCGTCCCAAGTTCGAGTATGACTATTCAAAGACTTTAGGTCTTTTAATCCCTATATAACACTAAGGACCCCACAACCTTGCAGGAACACCATGATGAGTGACTTGAAATCCCCCTGAAAACTCGATGGTGCATATTTGCTTGAACTTTTAATAAATGTGGTGAGGTGGGATTGGCGTCATTGGGTGGTGAGTGTAAACGCCAAATTTTGAGCCTGTTCTAATTTTAAAAGAGGCTCAAAGCTCTAGATTATAAGGGTTCATTTTTTGAAATACTCTTAGTTCTTTCTTTATAAGACATTCATATGAAATTTTATTTATGAGGTCCATAAATGACTTGATACATCATGAAATATAACTAAACATGCACGAGAAATATTAAAAAAGAAAAAAGAAAAAATGGTAGGGTTCACCTTTGGAGTTCCATTTCAAGAAGATATATTTCTTCTTAACCCTCTTGCTTTCCTCTTTCATATTTTCCTCCTTTTCCTCAATGTTGTTTCCACCTTTTTTCTTTTGCTGAGTTGATCTCCTCCTTTTCCTCTTCTGGTCCTCTCTTTTTATAAGCCAACCTTATCGCATAATTTCTTTTTTCACCTTATTTCTCAGAATTTTCCCTCATCACTCATATTTGTCTTGGATATCAACTCTTCTAATCCTAAAAATATGATCATTTTGGATGAATGCGACAATATAAAAAGATCAGGTGCTTGATATAAAACTTTCGGGTCTTATATGTGAAAACACTTGAACGCTAGGAGGTTGAGTGCCATTTAACTTTTCTCTTGATGGTTGGAACTCTTAGATAATATATATTAGTATGTCAATTGCCTATTATGTATTGTCCTCGGTCTAGAATATTCTATAGCTCTCCTAAGGTGGGGCAGACCATCCACATGACCGGTGGGAGCCACGACACTCCCTAGCTTTTGAGAAAATTTCTTTTAATTTTTTAGAAAATGGATAAACATATTTAAATAATTACGTAAATGCCATTATATTGTAACATTAACTAATTAGGATTTTATTTTATTGTATGTTTTACTCTTTGTGCCACCGGCCATCATATATTTGTCTTTCTCATTCCCTTATTCCATCTTCATTCTTCCAAATTCTAAATTCTAAAACTTCAGATTACAGAAAAAAGAAAAAAACACAAGTACACGAAGATTATATGTCATTTTTTTTTTAGTTTAAATTCTTATAGTACGTTAACTTACACGTTACTATTGTAATCATACAATTGATAATAACATGGTAATACAACTATATACAAAGTGACTGAAAATCTTCCATGCAAGATTAGTAATTTATTGTTGACTAATCTTATCAAGTTAAATAAATCATTATGAATAGTAAAACTATAAATTGAGCAATTTATTTTGCATTTAACGTATTAAATAGTGATGATAATCATAATATGTTTTTGATTTGTCATGTTTTACATGAACTTGAACATTTGAAAATTCTTTTACGTTAGCCATTAATTTTTTTTCTTTTATGACTTTGGCCCCCCGCGAATAGATTTTCTGGGTCCACCCTGTTATAAAGAAGGGAAAAGTAGGGAATGACCCCCTCTACTATACACGTTGTGCGATTTGCCCCCCTCCACTTCAAACTTAAGCACTAAACCCCCCCACAGTTTGAGAAATTGGGCACGATTGACGGAAACTGTTAAACTAAACAGCGCGTGGTCAACACATGCGCTGACTAAATTTTTTTTTTTTAAATGACAATTTTGCCCCTTCTTCTCCTGGCTCTTCAATTTCAGTTTCTTCCTCTTCACCTTTTACCACCGCACCACCGGAACGGCGCCGGCGCCGGCGCAAACAGCCCCGGCAGACTCCCCGCCGCAACAGCCCGCAACACCCCCGGCAGACTCCCCGCCGCAACAGCCCCGGCAGACTTCTACTCGCCTCGGCAGACTCCCCGCCGCAACAGCCCGCGACAGCCCGCAACAGCCCCGGCAGACTCCCCGCCGCAACAGCCCCGGCAGACTCCCCGCCGCAACAGCCCCGGAGTCAAAGTAGCCTTCAGTGACGGACGTCGGAGCTCCGGTCACCATCTCCACAACCGCACACCCGAGTCCCCATATGTCCGCCGCAGACTCCTGCTCGCCACCAATCGACCAACCACGCTACGGCCATCAATCGATTGGCCCACCCACGGCCAATGTCGGAGTCTTCCCTCCACCAGGCACCCACACACGCCGCCGCACAACCACCATTCCTGTCGCATGCCGTGGGCCATCGATCGGCCATCCAAAACCATCAGCCGCCGCACAACCAAACCCAACCGCCACCAATCGCAATCACAACCACAACTACGGGGAAGGGGAAGGGGAAATGCAGAGAATGGGAAGGGGAAATGTAGAGAATGGGAAGGGGAAAAGAGTGAAGAACAGGAAGAAGAAGGGAAGCGCGGAAAAGAGTGAAGAACAGGAAGAAGAAGGGAAGGGCACGGGTTTGGGCATGCTTGCCGAAAAAATTGAAACCCTAATTTTCAAATTAGGGTTTTGAAACCCTAATTTTCAAATTAGGGTTTTGAAACCCTAATTTGAAAATTAGGGTTTCAAAACCCTAATTTTTAAATCAGGGTTTCAAATCCTCTAATTTTAGGATTTCAAAAGCTTAATTTGCAAATTAGTTGCTAATCCTAACGGCAATCACGGTTGACACGAGGTTGTGCTCAGTACAACGTGTATTAGGATTAGTTGCTAATCCTAACGGCAATCACTTTAGCAAATTGGATTTGTCTCTTGTTATCTTTTCGGAGAAAAAGACCAGTCGTTGTGCTCAGTAAAGTGGTTGTGCTCAGTGAATCACCAATTGTAGCGGGGTTGACCAGAGGAGGAGGGTCATGGGCAAAAATTGTAATTTAAATTTGAGGGGGGGAAATTGCACACCGTGTATAGTACAGGGGGTCATTAGCTAATAAAGAAATAAGGGTATTTTGGTCATTTCACGCTATTTTTAACGTTTCCGTCAATCATGCCCAATTTCTCAAACTGTGGGGGGGTTTAGTGCTTAAGTTTGAAGTGGAGGGGGGCAAATCGCACAACGTATATAGTAGAGAGGGGGTCATTCCCTACTTTCCCCTATAAAGAATGTTGGACTCTCTATTCTAATTTTTGAAGGATAGTCTTTCCATGCCTATATAAAGACTCCATTGTACTCAACTCTATATTACTCTCTAATATAATTATCTTTTCTTTCATCTTTTCTATCATGGTATCAGAACAAAAACAACGATACTGGTGGCAGAGATCTGAGTGGCGCGTGGCAGTGTGTGAGGAGAGTTTTGGCGGCATGGTTTGTGGTGTTTGGTCGGGAATTTTGTGATAAATCTTTGCATCAAAATAGAACCTCAATAGCCCACCCAGACAGAAAATTGCATAAATAAGAAGGGAAAAGACAATCCATAAGGTCAAAAGGCACATTGTGATTATGGACAATCACTAGGGTTTCAACAAAGCGAAGATCACTGTGAAGAAAGGGCAGAAAAAGACTAAAATTTTGAATTCAAGAATAAAAGAAGAACATGAAAAGAAACAGAAGTGCACGAGTTGGCCGGACGAACGGCCTGCCGGAGTTTGTGAAAATAGTTGAAAGATTCTCAAACCGATAGATCGTATCGATCAACTTGTTTACGTATTTCACAGCAAGTAAACTTGCATTATTACTTGTCGAACAGAAAATCGAAAACTTGAATGGTTTTGTGTTCATTTCAGCTTATATATAGCGTTTGAGGTAGTCTTCCACATTGGTATATTTGACTTCTGGATAGAGCTTTGATGCCTCTTCCCCCTCATCACCTATTTCAAAATTTGTGAGACATCCTTCGTAGCACACATGGAAGTAATGAGTTAGTCCAACCTGCTCTGCATAACCTTGTCCTATTAAAAGAGGAAAATGATCGGAGTCAACAATTAAGGAAAATTTCATAGGGACTTTCATAATCTTAAACCATGAAGAAGCAAGGGTTAACAAGCACTTAATCATAAATAGAAACCAAAACATAGTCAAAATTGAGGTATATTAAAGAACTAAACTGCCAGAAATGTAAATGAAATGAAGTGAACTTTACGAAATTTATCATTAGCATGTTGAAATATGCATAAACGCGTGATATAATTGATCAGTAAGCAAGAATAACAGACCTCGGAATCAAGCAATAACGGTCCAAAAAAGACTGTCTATGAGGGGAGTTCGGCATGTTCGAAGTTTGATTTCTAAGTATTTTCTTGCATCTTTTATTCTATCTTGGCCTCCTACAATCCGAGAATGATAATGTCTAGGGCTTATAAAAAAGGACTACTCTCATTTGTTTCAAGTTCTCTTGTGGTATGAGAGTATTGTTCATTTTATATATTGTTGCTCAGTTATTACCTTGTGCTCAGATTGTTGTGAGGTTGTGAGCAACCTTCTTTGTTTAGTTGGCTATTGATCTTAGAATGAGAGCTAAGTTTTGGACTCGTTGAACCCGAAAAAAGTAGGTTGGCCTATCATCATGCAAAAAAAGATTACGTGTCAACACTTGCAAAATGTTAGGGTTATGACAGCTGGCACCCGCCAAGTTTAATTGCGGCAGCACTTGCCAGCAAAATGTTAGTGCCCTAAATTTTATAAGTTTAGCACGTAACACTCCTCGACAATATTCCGAATAAAAACCTCATCGGTATGAGGGATAATTTAATTTTTAATTTTTTAGATAATGGATAAACATAATTAAAATAATTAAAAAAGTGCCACTATATTGTAACATTAATTAATTAAGGTTTCATTTTATTGTGTTTTTTAATCTCTTTGTGTCACAGGCCATCATTAATTAATTTATACGTTATTATTGTATTCATACAACTGATAATTTATTCAAGTTGCTGACTAACCTTACCCAACTTGAATAAATTACTATGTATCGTAAATATATGATTAGTAGGCAAAATGAGCAATATATTTTGCATTTAACGTATTCAATAGTGACGCTAACTATGATATTTTTTTGATTTTTCATGCTTTATGTAAACTTAAACCTTCTAAATTCTTTTATATTAGTCATCAATTTTTTTTATGACTTTTTGCCCCCTCTCGGCCTCCCCCATTAGAGTTTCTGGTTTGCCCTGCTTTATGAGTATTTTCGATAGATGAAGTTAAATCAAATGTTTTACCAAGTTAATTAATCTGTTGCCTTTGCAAGTTAAATAAGGGTATAACTTGGGCTGGTGGGCAATCGTACCAGCCCGTAAAAATATGGTCGTGGATTTATTTTTACAGAGACCGTGGTGGACGTGAGCACAAAATTTTGGGCCGGGCAACAATATGGACTGGGCATGTGCAAACGTCTTTAAAGGCCCTCCCATCTTATGGATAATCCAGCCCGTCCAAAATTTTCATCACATTAATTATGTATAGGTACTATGTGTATAAGATATGTGTTTTATTTTCTTTAGTCTTTAAAATCATTTAAGCATATATTTTGTAGACCTTTCAAGACTTTTTGTTTTTTTAACTTTATTTCTTATTGTAAGAGTAGACCTCTTAAGATTGCTTGATACTCTTGTCTTCTTTCCTTTTTTTTTTGGTCCTAAAAATGTTATTATTGAAACTCGTTTTGAAACATCAATAATCTTTTTCTTATTATACTAATTAGTAGACTTAGATAATAATTGATATGCTTAAAAGTTGAGTAAATCAAAACTAATTTGTAACCATGGACAATATGTGGGCAGCTCGTGTTTAGCCCATGTCCACCAAATTTTTCATGGGCTTGGCATGGACAAATATTATTCAGCCCGTAGATGGGCTGGGCTGGGCATGGGCACAACTTTCTGAGAGTGCGCTGCGCATGGTCCTGCCCTTAGGCCCGTTCAGCCTGCCCAAATTGCAGCCCTAAGTTAACTCTTTCTTCCACCTTATTCAACACCACCTCCCACCTCAATCACCATTAGAGATGTCAATCAACACGTCGTAACTGCTTCCATCACCATTTCCCTCCCCCCACCTGTTCAACAACCTACTAAGAACCCACCCAATCAAATCCGAGCTAGCCCAACTTTACCACCATCCTCTTTCGGCCACAGTCAAGACACACACACACACACACACATATAGACACATACGCGCGCGCACACACACACACATACTACACAACCATGAGAGACTAAAGGATCAGTATATCGTTTTTCGACAAAGTAATCCATAGACTGTTTGCTTTAGTTGTGATTCCCAACCATTGGGGGCTAATTGTTGCTAAATGCATTATGACGCTAAAGGAGTTCCACATTTAATGACAATCTTTTGGAATTTCATCACTTAAAACACATTTTTAGCAGCAACAAGCCCCTTTCATGACATAGTTTATTCTCTAACTCATATCAAGAGCACGCCAAAACTAATTAGTGTGGAAGGACTAGTATTGCTTCGACTTGGTTGTAGCAAATTTCCTTCAAAACCCTTATTCATGGGCAAAAGCCATCCTAAACGAGCTAATTCACATCAACGTTTATCTATTCTTTCATCAACTTTTATATTTTTTGTGAAGTATCCCTCATAAACGAGCTAATTCACATCAATGTTCATGTTGGTGACATGTGACTATATTAGCAGCACCAAATTACAATCAAAGGGTGCTAAGTGTCGCCTATAACTGTAATCTGTCGCTAAAGAGTTCAATTCCACCTTTAAGGACGAATTGTTTCTACCACACCATATATTTGCATGGCCATTCGAAATCGTGCATAGTGAAAGTTGCGTATAAATCTCAAGCAAATCTGTAAATAGCTAACCTTTCATAAAAGCTAAAAATTGCTCCTTGGAGATTGATGACTTGTGGAGTTGCTTAGCAATGAGTTTTTCCCAAATCTGGACAACTTCTCTCTGAGAAAGGATGTTTTGAGGCGGCCTAAGGTACAGAGTCTTGTTAAGAGTCCTCGGGTCGTCTATGGTCTTGATAGTGTACGTGGCTATGTCGGCTTCATCAACATAGATAGCTTCAGAACATGCATGAAGGGTAAGAAAAAAAAAAATTCAGAAGCCAGCACCGTCATCAATTATCGCTGAAAACCTTCACTGTAGTTTTGCCTCTAAAGAAAATGTAGGTTTAGCGACACGAATTCGGTAGAACTGATTTTCACCCCAAACCAGTGATGTAGTACAAGTTCTTGCTAGCATATTGGACTACCCCAGATCCTTTAATTTGGTTCTTCGCTAAAAGTGGATTTGTCGGTAAATGAGTATAGGATGGCTCTACTTGCTAGCATTGAAAGCGAGGCAAATTTAGCAACGACTTGTAAACTTTACATCAGAAATAAAACTCCGTGGTCCATTTAGGGACGCTCACATTTTTTTTCATGATCGAGGAGACATCTAAAAGGACATTAATATTCGCATTTCACTTTTTATTACTTGCACTTTACTTCGGTGAGTAAACACCCAAAAGTATAACTTCGGCTATTATTTGCGACTAGAATTTGTGAACCGGAAGTACCTCTTTGATTGCCATCTCCCAGCAAGTTAACGGAGTCCCTTGAAGGAAGTATGAAACCAGGTTGACAAAGTCCGCCGAGGAAGTAGCCGGCGAAGCAGTTGGCGGAGACGTAGGTAAAAGGTATTCCAGCTTCTTGAATTGCTTTTCTAACCACCATTTTATCATCAAATGTCACTCTTCCAGGTGCCATAGCGTTCTCCATTCTTGAAGGATCAGTTCCAAACTCGGAAGGCAAAAACCTCTGCAAAGTTGACATGCATATCATTCATCAGACAAGGATATGTTTACCTAGATTCTTCAGACCACGCCTAAGTTATCTTGAATGTCATCCGTAAACCTTAGGACTTAAGTAGCTAACTCCTTTTTTCACTTTTGTAATATGGTTTACCAGTACCTTCACATTTCCAGCCTCCTTAATGGCATTAACAAGCTTGAGCTGAAGCAGGATTTGGTGGCTACGTATGTGGACACCGGATATTGCACATATAACCACGTCGACTAGCTTCACGGCGTCCACCAAGCTCCGGTGATCGTCAAAAGAACTTGCCACTAGGTGTGCTCCTTGAGCCTTGAATGACAACAGCATCTGTACTTTCTCTATTTCGACGCCGATCTCCGGTCGATGGACGACGTATGTTTCATGTCCTTCTGTTAAACTTGCCTTCACCAGCCTCTTCCCCAAGTACCCGGTTCCCCCAACAATCAGTACTTTGCTCTTTTTCATCTCTCTCTCTCTTTCTCCTTTGTATCTGTCTCTCTACATATATATGTGCGCGCGCGCATTCTCTCACATGTTTAATTTTATGTATTTATTGGAGTTCACTTGCTTTTTTTTGCCAGTTTTAGCCGAAAGAGAGTTGTTCATAATCTAATCTGCGCTGCAAGTGCGTGCAAACGAAGATAGTACTATAAATTAATCCTGAAATTTGCATATCGTGAAACTTATCGTATCGAGCCATTAGTTCTTGGGGGCGCAAATCAACCTTTTAGGACAAAGTTTCGGTTTGATTCTATAGTTTGGTAAGATTGTTCTTACTTATTTTGTAGCGTTGACACTATATATTTTATATTGTATAATAATATTTGTTGTTTTATGTAAGAAAGTGTGATTCCATTTTTAAAATATTTGCAAAAAGATTTATATCCAACATCATACACACGCACAAACACACATATCCATTGTATAGATTAAAAATGTAGGAGTTTTTGCTTTGAGTATACACTATTTCTACTGCTTCCTTAAGCGACAGGGTTTCCTTGTGTAGTCTTCTGGTGGAACGGGACTTTGTAGTCGTATAGATCAAGAATTTATACATGAATGGAGGTGAGATAATGTAATTGGCCTCTAAAGGTGTCAATCGTTGCTTTCCTTTAGAGACAGACAGATGGATTTAGCAATCGATGTATGGTTGCAGTGACAAAACTCAGAAGCATCCGGTTCCTTGTTGGTATCTTTGCAGTGCAATTAACTTGGCAATGGGAGCAATTCTGGTGGAGGTGTTTGTTGCTTATCTTGAAAATAAAGGAAGATTTTGGGTTGGTTGCTAGAATTCTACCCTAATATGCTTCGATCAACATAAATAAATTAGAGCAGTGCCCCAAAGACATTGTACAAAGGGTTTGCTTTCATCTGAGCGTTTGCTTTCTTTCCAAATCTATAGGTCATATGATTCCTGGGGCCCTAACATCTTAAGTAAGAAATCCCATCTTGGTTCTGCTGTTACTGTCTTTCCATTTTTAGTGTCCTGCTTTCTTTCTTTCTTTTCAAGTATAAGGGGGTTATCATCCGTAGTCTCCACCTTTTTTTTTTGGTAACAAAGGAAAGAGAAAACAGGAGATTAGGAGTGCCTTTCGAAGGCAACCCCACACATATTGGCCAAAAGGAGGCGACTCGGGTTCCTGGGTCCTTCTTCCAATATCGAGAGTTCTTCAGTTTGATCTGCTCCGAGATTTGCTAGGAATCAAGCGTATTTGTTGCACGTTCTAAACCTCTAAATTATTCGATGACGAATATACAGACCGCTGTCAATCCTCGGTACTGATGCTTTTGATCTTCATTTTTCTCGATGAGTTTGACGACTACCTCTGGATCCGTTTCCACTATAACTAAGGGATTGGATGCCTTGAGCAGCCATCTGTGTTGAATTTAAAATAACCTGTCATTCAAAAAGACAAAGAAACTAACGCTTACCATATTCGTTTTCTGTTTTTAGCAACGATGATGAAAAATATTATTTTTTTACGTACTTTTATCATTTTCTGTTTTCGTTTTTATAAAATTACTCAAATATTAACAAAAAACTGAAAAGTGTTATCAGCTTTTTTACTCAAACTTAACCCAATATAAGAAAAAATAGCTAATTTTTTTTTTTGTGAAAATTATAAAAGTACAGGTACAGGTTTTCAAACTGAATATGAAAATCGTGAAAATGAAAACAAAAAAAAATATGGTAAGCGTACGGGGCCTAAAGTCTCTCTTTGATAACTTGTTAGTTTTCAGTTTTAATTGGAAAAAAAAAAGCGTTACACACAATTTTCGTTTTTTTTTCTTCAGTTTTGAAAACTAGTTTTTAAAACACGGTTATTTTTTAAAACTCTCATTTATGAGTTTTGGGTTTTCAGTTTTGGTTTTTATTTGAGACCACCACCACCACCCTCCCACCGTCTGCCGTCGGCCACCGCCACGCCCTAGCACTGCAAACCACCACCAAAGAAAAAACTCAAAATAAAAACTGGGTAATCAAATATCCAAAAGAAAAAACTCAAAATAAAAACGGGGTAATCAAACACCCATTTGTTTTTGAAAAAAAAAATTAAACTAGTATTGGTTATTGTTTTTTTTGGAAACAGAAAATCAAAACTGGAAGTAATTTCAAACGCTACCTAAGTCAAATTCCAGATTTTCAACAGAAGGTTTAGAGTTTGGAAAGGAATATAATACATGCGCTAAATGACACGGTATAACAGAGAAGGGAGGGGGGGGGGAGACTAGGGGAGATAGAGTCTTTTTTTCTCTATCAGTGGCACGATATTTGGTAACCCAAACTTATTTGCACAAGGATGTGTCTTCATTAAATTGGTGGATTAGGATGAAGAGGTGCCAAACATACCTTGCAACAAACGAGTACGAAAGAATGTGGATCAAGTCTTCAAGGTTATGGGGATGCGCATCCCAAAGTACTAATTTTTCGAATCGTCATCTTATTTTTACAGTTGATTAAATATAATTAACGAAAAAACAAGAAACTTCTAGATTGACTCTGAATAGTTACCGGGAGATCAAGTATTTCAATCTTCGACAAAAGTATTTTTGTGTCTCGACTTTTGCAGCCAAAAATTTTCTTCATGGTTAGAATTTCAATGCATTGTTTTGTACGGTCTTTCTTGAGATACTCGAGGTTGTAAGAGTGATGAGTACGTTGCTAATGCCTTTTGAGTCCCATTTACCCGAGCTAGGATTCTTCTTTATATTTTTTCTAAAAGAAATGTATAAAATATTTGGGTAAATTACATACGGTACCCCTGAGGTTTGACCTAAATTACACAAGGCTGCTATCATCTTTTTTTATTACACCCGCTCCTTGAATCTCGATTTCTTTGACAGTGTTAACGATGGGACGCAAAAAGAAATTTTTACCCTCGTATATTAACTACACAGTGTCGTCTTGGATTTTGGAGGGAAACTGAGAAGTCTGGCTCTTGGCTATAGATATCGAGAGAGGGAAAATGGAATCAAAATCAATCAAGCCTGCAAAAGTGAACACGACGGTGATGGCGATGGCACCCCTGAACGGTAATTCTCGAATCAAGATCGTGGACCTCGTCTTAAACACGAAGGTATGTTTTCCTACTAAAACCCTGATCCACGATTTCTTCTACCCTTCTTCATCATTTTGAAACCCCTATGCATGATTTGTACGACGAAGCCCTGACTTGAAGTTTCTATTTTATTTAAGTACGTGCATGTTGAGTGTAGAATCCCTAATTTGTAATATGTTAAAAGAAGTCCTAAATGTAGCCCTTAGTGATGGTTGCAGGTGTCAATTAGGAGAAGCTATCGTGGAAGCATGTTTGTTGAGGTTGAGGGTATTTCTGTCTTAGTGTAAGCGATCGAGAGAGTGTCTAATGTTCCGGACTTCCGGGATGTTACATAAGCTTTGATTCATCAGCCATGAGTGGCTTCAACCGTTCTTAAGGGAGGACCTTCTTAATTAGGAGTGATAGACGAGATTCTAAAAGGTTTCTGGGGTAGATTTTCTAAGAAACCTTCTAATGCCCACTTCTCCCACATAGCTATCTTTAATCTACCTTTCTCCACAAGGCTTATTGTCAAGTCCCGCACATTTTTGTTATGTAGCGGAACGACCTTGAGGCATGACATTCATAACCTACTTATGCTTCGAATCATGAACCGCCATCTCATACAAGGCAATACTGTTTTCCCTGGATGCACACTGATACTGGCCTTGCACAAGAACCATGCTTACATGTACTTGTGACCTCAGAGAAATAGCAACATCTTGATAAGGTTTCAAAGACCATACACAATGATCTTGTCAAGATTCCACATGCATGCGCCCACAGCTCTTGATGCTTTTCAACACTTCACATTATGTGCACTAAAATGCCCTTCATCGTGCTTCGTGTGCATATCCAACACTTTATGTACACGGCCTGTCTACATTGTCTCTGTGCACTAGACATACACCAACTCACACCAACAGTGTGCCGCATGCGCAGCAGTGTGCCAATGCAACGTAGCGACATGCTAACATATCTGGCAGTAGGTCTGGTTTGCATGACAACGTGTCCACTTGTTCAACTTGGCTTTAAGCCGTGCTTCATTTGTCTTAATGTGGACTTAACTGATAATAGCTTAGCCAACCTTAGCATTATGCCAACAACGGTATTTGCCGA
This sequence comes from Escallonia rubra, assembly GCA_033065855.1. Taxonomy (NCBI): domain Eukaryota; kingdom Viridiplantae; phylum Streptophyta; class Magnoliopsida; order Escalloniales; family Escalloniaceae; genus Escallonia; species Escallonia rubra. The sequence goes on along the minus strand of JAVXUO010002440.1, from coordinate 202,947 downwards.
TCTGTACGTGAAGCATGGCATGCTACCAACATGCATGTCTAAGCTGCCTTCAATCCAGTAAGCGTGTCGAACCCAAGACGATGCTCACCTACGCACATTGTGTGTAAGCAAAAATATATCCCAATCCACAAAATGCATGACCTTTATGGTTGACTATAATCCGGGGCATAGTAGGTGCATATCTTCAGCCTTCGAGAAGAATAGCGAACACCAACCGCAGTGTCCACTGAGAAGATATTTCTTAAGTTGAAGCTCTCAAGCATATTTCTAATGCTTTAAAGCTTGCCCGAGTTCCCTTGAGTTGCTTCACTTGATTCCCCATGGCTTCCATGAAAGCACAACGGGTGATGGAGTTAGTGCTCGACACTAACATGCTCGCCTTGTAGTACTTTTAGTTGCAAAATCAAAAGCGATAGTAGTAGACGCTATCATGTTCGAGGAGTCATAATGGCTTTTTGGACGACTCTAATCATATCGGAATTGCACGCCGTAAAACTCTTCGTACTCGTATTGATCCACACTATGTTATATATTCGTGCCCATCCGATGCAACACATTGAGAATCTTGCCAAAACCTATTTTCTACAATTATAAAACTGACACTGCTCATAGTTCTTGATCAAGAAGCACACATGTACTCGCTCCTCTTGCCACCAAACTTAGGGGCCTTGCCTTAAGTTAAGGGTGATTGTCCCATGACGTCGTCTTCCACTTGATCCATCAATCCTCTGATTGATGGGCAAACACCCGTGTTTGGCTTTGTCACGGTGATCCTATGACATTTGTGCATGCAAAAGCGAAAGCTATAAGGATTAATTTTGAGTTAATTACGCGGTTGACCATCGAACTATTAGGCAAATTTCACTTTGACCACTGTACTTCGATTTGTGTCAAAGTGACCACTGAATTTGTTAATTTGTCCAATCAAGTCACTCTGTTAGGCTCCGTTAGCCCTAAGTCCGTTAAGTGACTTTATTCAGGGGTAAATATGTCATTTCAATTTCTTCTTCTTCACTTATCTCCTGGTTTCTCTTCAAGCCCTATCTCATGTTTCTCTTCAAACCCAGCATCACCATACAGCGCCGCCACCAACCACGGAGCACAACTACACCACCAGCCTCACACCACCACAATCCACCCAGCACAGCCACGCCTAGACCACACCAAACACACTACGGCAACACCCTTCCCCTCGTCGTCACACTCACTGATCCACGGAGCACAACCACACCACCACCAGCCTAACACAACGACAATCCACCTAGCACAGCGACGGAGCACCATATGACGGCATCACCATACGACGCCACCACAATTCATCCCACCCCCCACCCGATACACCACACATACAGAGACTCTCGTATGATCCAATTCACCCCACACCACACAAACATAACACACGCCCACACACAAACTCAATCTCATACACATAAGCAAAAAATCAAACACCCCTGCCAAACCTGCTGATTCAATATACTGTCCACTTCACGATCATGATTAACAATGAGTCGATCGCGCTCGAATTACTCCCCGTAGCTCTCGAATTACTGTTTGAAGATTGGGTTAGGGATCGCATGAGGTTCTTCGAGGTGGCCGTGGACGGAGGAGCACGAGAAGGCGGTGTCACACACCAGATCGAGGCTTGGATGGGGTGTCGAGAGGTGTTGGGGTGTGAAACGAGGCTTGGATAGGGTGTCCTGGGTATGGTGGTCGGCTGCTAGTGGGCTAGGTCGGCGGTGGAAGGAGGAAGAGAAGAAGAAAATAGAAGAAAAAGGAAAGAAGTTAAAAAAAACAAAAACCTAAAATATTTTGAAAGTGACAAATTTACCCCAGACTTAATGAAATTAACGGGCCTGTGGATGTCTAAAATTAACAGAATGACCCGATTAGGCTCAATTGGAGAATTCAGTGGTCACTTTGACACAAATCGAAGTTCAGTGGTCAAAGTGAAATTTGCCTAATAGTTCGATGGTCAACGGCGTAATTAACTCATTAATTTTTGTCTCGTAACTATCAGTTACTTTTCATTTCTACGTAGCAGAGCAAAATTGTTCGAAGTTGGTCTTCATTTCTTGCAGCAAGTTTGTGCTATTGAATCTCTAGAAATTAAATTGGAACTTAATCTTTTAGTTTTTTTAGTATCGCTGTCATGTCATTACCACACATTTTATGGCTTTTAATCATAGGTTGTATGTCAGAAGTAGGTTTTTAATAAAGCAAACAAACATTAATTTTGTTTGTTTGTTTGTTGTTGCTATCATTCTTTCTCTTTATCCCGCTTATTTAACTGCTTTACATGGACTTAGAAAGCGTGGCGGGGTCTAGGAGTCAAATTCTTTTTAACTCTCAAGTTATATATCCCTAAGTATTAATAGTGTTATATGTGATGTACCTTAACTAAATTGACATTGTCTCTCATCTTAAAGGAAAAATTTATAAAGTGAAGCATATAAAGATAGTGTTTTTAGTGGCATATCCTAAAGAAAGTGTCACTCACATACATATCGTAGACCCATGTCTGAGTGTCTAGCGTTTACATGCGTACTGCATGGATTTTTAAGAGTCAATATGACATAGATACTAATTGATATTCTTGATAAAAAAAGTATAATTTGGATTCCCTAATTTTTAGAGGGGTTAACCTTAGAAAATTAGACTTTACCTAATTTTATCAGTTGTAGGCTATGAAGCTTGAAGCACGGGTGCGCCAAAATGAATGAAGTACTAGCATCGAGTGCGGGTCAGGTGCAACTTGAATTGGCTTAGTGTCATGAAATTTTGATTTATGTTTTTATTTTCCTAAATACCAGGCACATTAAGGATACGGCTAGGATATAGCATGTGTATCAGGTACTTCAGGGTGGAAACAAAAATTTTTAGATGTCAAAACAAAAATGAAATATTTAAGAATGAAAATAGATTTTTTGAAGGCCAAAGCATAAATTATAGTGATAATATCACTTATGCTCTTGAGTTTAGGAGTAAATAAGTTAAAAGACATAGGGTTAGCAAAGTTGACACTCATACCCAAGATGTAAAACTTTTGTATTAAATATGCCCAACGTTAGGGTTCAATGATCCTAAATAACGATTGTTACTGATGTGACAATCTTATATTTTGAAAATGACAATACTATTCCTAATACATAGTCTAACACTAAATATGTATTTTGTACGTATCTCTCCTTCTTCCTGTTCCCTCTCTCGTCTCTCTTTTCCCCCTTCAACTACAACCAACTTAACCCCATCACTGTACCTCCCTAACACCACCAACCACAAGCCATTGCTGTGACCCACTCCCATTCCGAGATAGACGTGGGTTATGGTGATTGAAATAGACATACATCAAATTTTCGGGTCTATCTTGTTAGAATGAATAATCTTGACTTTTACACACACACACACACACACACACACACACACACACACACACACACACACACACACACACACACACACACACACACACACACACACACACACACACACATATATATATATATATATATATATATATTTACGTCATTTCACCAATTTTGGCACCACAGTAACCTCCCATTGCCATCCTCCTACTCCAACTTCACACACCACAGCACACACACGACACACAATTGTAAGATAAACACAAAGACACACCCACAGCACACCCATACCCACACAGACACCGACACACTCACATGACATCCAAACAACGCATACACACACACCCACACAGACACAGACACCGACACACTCACATGACACCCAAACAGCGCATACACACACACACTGAAATAAAAAAAGAAGATAGTTCTGATCTAAATAAACTCAGGAAAAACATAGAGAGCAGAGATGACGAAGCAAGCAACGAGGCACGAGCGCGACCACTCGCGATCTACGGCGGGGTCCCACGAGGAGCATCGACGACCGACCGCCACCACCGGCAGCAGTGTCCCCGAAGGAAAGTCTTTTGATTTGTCTTCCTCTCTCACATTTGCTCTATTTTCTTATTTTCTTTCAAACAAGCTCCACACTTCTACGTTCTCTCATTCTTGTTGCCGTAGTACTCTATGTCATAGGCAATTTGCGGCTTGTGGGCTAGTTTTTTCGTTGGGACTTGGAGCTATAAATGACAACCAAAATCCTATACATTCACCTCTACCCGATCATGATACTGCACCCCTATAGAATTATGTCACACAAATTGAGGAAAGGTATGGTGGAAATTCCAAGTGAACATGGAAATTTCGTCAAAGGACATTCTTTAGCTCTTATGGTAGGTTAGCGCCGACTTCTTGAACATATGATCAGGCATAATGAGCAAGTACTTTACTTTTGGAATCATCACTGCTAGGAAGCACTGACACCTCATACGGGGCGAGGTATGGTGTCTGATACCTACCGACACCCCGACACCTCCGGATACCTTTCAGCAATATCCGATTTTTTTAATTTCAAAATATCACCTGTCACGGCACTAAAGACTTTCCAAAGTCGACCGTGCTGTACTTAGTTAAATCAAGCGCCCTACTTGCATGCTAAGTCAGCCTATCCCCCTCGGGCTCGGCGATGTCAGGAGCAAATGAATAAAGAAAAACATAATAAACAAAAGAAAATGAGAGTTTGAGAGAATGATATTTACTATATTGTTTGGAGAATGCTACAATATTTGGATCTGTTTATGCCTTGGCCAAGTGAGGCTTTTGCTATTTAATTATACTATTCCACCTCCTCAATGGACTGTAGGGATACATTTGATTTTAGGGATAATATCACTTATATCCCTGAGTTTAGGGGTATATTACAGTCGAGGACACATGTTAGCGTTTATATCACTTATATCCGTTGACCAGACATAATACTAATGGTGTTAAAATTTTGTGTTAAATGACATGATTGCCCCTCAAGACCAAACCATCTACTTTCTCTTCCTCTTGTCTCTCTTCTTCCATTAGCATCAACCCCTCTTCTTTCTGTCTTTTTTTTCTACTTCTCTCTCTTCTTCCCCTTCTCCTACTCTCCAACACCCCCGCCCCCACCCCCCACACCACAGAACACACATTCACACGACACACACCCACAGCCATAAAATTTGACATTAAACCCCAATTAGGCGTCCACACAACCCCATTCATTAGCGCTACCGGGCTTCTCCATCTTGTGGTGGCACTACGCGAAGGTCTTTGCCAGGAAGGCCCCTGGGCAGCGAATACCCACACTGGCGGCCACTGCGTCCTAGTCGATCGTGCGGAGGTAGCCGCGGCAGAGCTCGTACCACTTCTTGCTGTAGGCCTCGATCAGGGACAACGCTTTCTCCTGCGTCTCACACGGTGGCAGAAACTTCTGCGGTGGCTTGTCCGGCGCCGCGACCATCTGGGGTCGTGGTGGGTGGCCGACAATTTTGGAGAGGCGCACGTTAGCAGGAACTGCAAAAACTCAGCCGCAACTGCAATGACGGTGATCGATGGTCTTATTGGCTCGTGCATCGGCCGGTGGCGATGAGGATTGGGAGGCGTACATTCACGTTAGCAGATCCAGAGTCGCGGGTCAGCAGAAATAGTAGAAACCATCTTGGTAGTGGTGGACGGTGCCCATAGTAATTGGGCCTAAATTATGGGTAATGGCAAAATAAAGGGTGAGGCTTCTCTTACAACGTCCAACAAGGCGGTGGATGATCTAATCAAGAGATAATATGGGTGGTAGCACCACAATTTGTTGTGGTAGAATCTAGTGGTAGATGAACAGTGTGAAAAATGGAGTTGAATTGTATATGAATTGGTTGTGGGCAAAGTGGTGGAGGTTGGTGGTGCTGGTGGATGTTGATGATGGGGCATGTGGTGCTTTAAGTGTGTTTTTGAATTTGTGTGTAACCATGATGTTGGGGTGGGATTTTTGGGACAAAGTAACTAGGTTGTGTAGTGGTTTTGGTTAGTGATGCTGGGTGGTCTAGTGGTTGTGAGAGAGGATAGAGGAAATGGGAAGAAGGAGAGGGTAGTATTGCCATTTTCAAAATACGGTATTGCCAAATCAGCAAAAATCGTTAGTTAAGTTCACGGAGCCTTAACGGTAGGCATATCTGATACAAAATTTTCACATTTTGGAAAAGATTACAAAATTTTGAAATATACGTCTTTAACTGTAATTTACCCCTAAACTGAGGGATATAAATGATATTATCCCTTGATTTTATGGTCTATATTCTGTCTCAAGAACTATATACAATATTATTTAGATATTTACAAGTCTTCCTACGTTTCTAGAGTTCTTCTCCAAGTCTTTAGAATTAGAGTTAATTACGCGGTTGACCATCGAACTATTAGGCAAATTTCACTTTGACCACTGAACTTCGATTTGTGTCAAAGTGACCACTGAATTTGTTAATTTGTCCAATCAAGTCACTCTGTTAGGCTCCGTTAGCCCTAAGTCCGTTAAGTGACTTTATTCAGGGGTAAATATGTCATTTCAATTTCTTCTTCTTCACTTATCTCCTGGTTTCTCTTCAAGCCCTATCTCCTGTTTCTCTTCAAACCCAGCATCACCATACAGCGCCGCCACCAACCACGGAGCACAACTACACCACCAGCCTCACACCACCACAATCCACCCAGCACAGCCACGCCTAGACCACACCAAACACACTACGGCAACACCCTTCCCCTCGTCGTCACACTCACTGATCCACGGAGCACAACCACACCACCACCAGCCTAACACAACGACAATCCACCTAGCACAGCGACGGAGCACCATATGACGGCATCACCATACGACGCCACCACAATTCATCCCACCCCCCACCCGATACACCACACATACAGAGACTCTCGTATGATCCAATTCACCCCACACCACACAAACATAACACACGCCCACACACAAACTCAATCTCATACACATAAGCAAAAAATCAAACACCCCTGCCAAACCTGCTGATTCAATATACTGTCCACTTCACGATCATGATTAATAATGAGTCGATCGCGCTCGAATTACTCCCTGTAGCTCTCGAATTACTGTTTGAAGATTGGGTTAGGGATCGCATGAGGTTCTTCGAGTTGGCCGTGGACGGAAGAGCACGAGAAGGCGGTGTCACACACCAGATCGAGGCTTGGATGGGGTGTCGAGAGGTGTTGGGGTGTGAAACGAGGCTTGGATAGGGTGTCCTGGGTATGGTGGTCGGCTGCTAGTGGGCTAGGTCGGCGGTGGAGGGAGGAAGAGAAGAAGAAAATAGAAGAAAAAGGAAAGAAGTTAAAAAAAAAACAAAAACCTAAAATATTTTGAAAGTGACAAATTTACCCCAGACTTAATGAAATTAACGGGCCTGTGGATGTCTAAAATTAACAGAATGACCCGATTAGGCTCAATTGGAGAATTCAGTGGTCACTTTGACACAAATCGAAGTTCAGTGGTCAAAGTGAAATTTGCCTAATAGTTCGATGGTCAACGGTGTAATTAACTCTTAGAATTATCTCAATATACAGGAAGCATGTTTAGAGAGTTAGTGAACTTTTTGAAAACTTTGTCCATTCATCGCCTTGTAAGCGTCCGTTTTCGACACTTCGTGACACCTCATGGAGAAGTGTCCAAAAGTATGGGGCCAAAGTAAAAATTTTCAAACTTATTTTGGGGGTTTGTGTGTAATAATTGACAATTTTGGAGCTCTTTTAGAAATAGACTTTAGGGAAGCCCTAATTAGATAGACCCATGACCGTTCTGACTTCTGAGTCTTCTTCCTGCGGCGTCAAGAGAAGAGAACGAAGCAGACGACCGTCCCAAACTGGTCGCCGGAGGATCTCGCCGCCGTCGCCGGATTCCAGCAACAGGTACCTTTGTCTTTCTCTTTCATCTATCTCTTTTTTCCTTCTTTCCTGAGGTCTCCTCCTTTCTCTCCCATCTCTCCTGCGGCGTCAAGAGAAGAGAAAGAGATAATTGTTGTGTGACTTTGTAAGAGTTAAGTAGTGAAGTAATTTCTTATTACTTTGCAAGAGTTCCCTGTTTGGACGGTGAAGAAGAGGGCGCTTTCCCTGTTTCTGTTACCTGTTTGCATGACTTAGTAAGAGTTGAGTAGGGAAGTACTTTGTTATGTTATCTACCAATTTTTTGTACTATATTGCATTTAAATTTTAAGTAAGACTTTATTTGAGTTGCTTGTTTGTGGTTATTGATTATTGTTTACTATTTTAGATGTAGAATGTATTTGATATTTAATGACTATATATATACATAAGAAAAATATATAAAAAAATTCAGCGGTGTCCAAAATCTGGTTTTTTGGAAATTGCGGTGTCCCGGTCGGTGTCGGACACGGTGTCCGTGTCCGTGCTACTTAGCATCACTGGTTTGAACTTTGGAACTTAGCCACTGCCTGCTTTTAAAACTTTGATGCTACTCCTAATATGATGTATTTGGTTATGATGTATATGGTGGTGGTTATGATATATTTGATGATATTGTAGAATGGTTAAATTGCACTATGCACTATTTTAAGATTCAAATGGTCCCTATTTTGTTTAGTAAGTCACTACTAAGTGTACATAGTTAAAATATATGCAATATTTGCTGTATCCCCTCCGCACCCATCTGGAAATTTTCAAAAATGCCGTATACACTATTCGCACTCACACCCTTGTCCGTGCTTCTTAGGTTGCAAGTCTTAATACCCTCTTATACTCACTCATTTTAGTATTTGGAACAACTCCATTTAATGGCTACAAGAATTTAACTAAGACATTGTGTAAAATATCAATTGCGGTGAATTCCCATTATCTGAGCTCATTTTGATGATAACGAATGAAAGACCAACTTGCTCCTTTGTTCTACTCTTACGAGGATTTCGATCTGAGGCAATGGTGCAGATGCTACAAGTTCTCTAGTCATCTGCCAAAACTAGAAAATTGTGCAAGATTATATACAATTCGCATCTTGAACTCAACCAAATGACTTATATGATGAGTCTGCTTGCCATTGATATGGATGTGCATAGCATTTTTTGTCTTCTAGTAATAAAAAGTAAGAGCTAATGTTTCTTTGTTGCATCATGCATGTTTCTCACTCTCATTATCTGGTGGGCAGGGCTTTATGTTATGGATGACGTCAGAAAAGAAAGTAAGATCACGAACGTAGATGGTGCACGTGAAGGGAATGAGAATACATTCGTTAAGATAAAGGTATTGTTCTTTGCACGGGCCAGAGATCTTACTGGTCTGACTGATATGTCATTGGAAGTGTCATCTGGTAGTAGCGCTCATGATTGCTTAAATAAGCTTATTGCCAAGTTCCCCACCTTGGAAGAGATCCGTGGGTGCATGGTCCTGGCCCTGAATGAGGAATACACAGCCGACTCTGCAATTGTTAAAGACAAAGACGAATTAGCCATCATACCTCCTATTAGTGGAGGCTAAAAGTTCCTTGCTTATTCTTGGTAGTGAGAACCTTCAGTAATGCAAGTATATGATGATCCTGAAAAAATATGAAGAAAGCTCTGTAATGTGATGCTTGTCTATAATAACTATCGCAAACTTAATGTGTTGCTTTTACTGCAATAAATTTAGTTAGTTCCTGAAATACAACATTGACCTTTATAAGAGATTGTTGGACGATCACATTGACTAAATGCATTTGACTATTTATTCTAATGGCATACCATCTAATTTATCTTCAAAAGTTTGCAGAAACAAGAGTGTACATCCCCTGTCCCGCTTAATAGAGAGCTAATTATATATACTCACGCCAATATTAAATCCTAATTCCGCCTTTCACCTTTTTCTGTGTTTGAGTCTTTCTTTTTTGATTTAATTGGGGTAAATATTGAGTGCCGAACATCATAGAGTTTATCGTTTATTTTAGATAGTACTTCCTTATCTATTTCTGGGACACAGCAAGAAAGGAAAGAGGTCCGCCTTAAAGGACAGAGGAGTAGGCTTATAGATTCGTTCTAATCACTACATTAATAAGAGGTGTTGTACCTTTTTTTATTCTACCCGTTGTACACAGTACCATGTCCCGTGACCTTCAAATACAAAACTTGTTATTCAAAAGGGGTGTTGCAACTTCGAATATCTTAGGTCATGGGTTTCCTTTGATCCTTAAGTATGTTCTGGGGCGCATTTGGTAGCTTCTTTCCGTAGAAAGTTACCGATTGTTAAATGCGGTTAATTTCTTACTTGTGATCAAGTTACATGAAAAGCATCAGTTACAAACATTTTGCTCTCCTGATAATTGGTTGTTGCTAGCCAATTTTGCTAGAATGTTGAACTTTCCAGGCACGTTTCTGCTTACTTGCTGCCCCATTGACTAAGAGGGGAGCAGCGCAGCAGCTATATGAACACTGGCCGTGTTCGGGACCTGATTTGAAACAATCTAGTCAACTCGGCACAAGTCATTCGCGCTAAGTATGCCATGGATGCTCGAAAATGCTTTGGCATCATGATGCTCAGAAAATGGCCCGAGGCCTGAAACGACACCAAACAGGTCACCGAGAGCTCAAAATGCACAGGGCATGGATCCTGAAGGCAGGAAAACAGCCAACAACCGAAGTCTGTCCGCGATATTTTTCATGCGAAGGTACTTCTTGAACCCCCAATACTTGAAGTAAATCACCTCTGCCACCATTTCTGTGCGAAACACTGCTGCCATTTCTTGTAGACTGACAACTTGTCAAGACGCAGCGTCATAAAAGTGAAGAATTTGGTGAATCGGTTGGCAACCTGTTTGCTCCAAGAGAACGGCCACTGTGTCACCACGATCTCCCGCTTTATTAAGCATGGCAGAGAACCCTTCTGCACTGATAAGAAACATGCGCAGTGAGAGGGGGTCCCCTTGCTAAACCCCCATCTCAGAAAGGAGATAAGCCAAGTTGATCCCCGTTGAATCTGAAGGCATATCAGAGCGAAGCGAAACATTGCATGACCAAACCAATTTAACACACGCATCATTTCTTCGTTAGAACCCCCGATCTTAGGTGTTATCCACGTCTAGCTTTAGGGTAGTATGGCTTTTGATCCCCAAGTTTTGCATTTTATCAAATGACTCGATTCTTAACCTCTGAGGAAATTATTAGTCAGTTTACCAGGGACAAAAGCTATTCTTAGTTACTTTTGCTAATACATGTTTTAAGCACTTTGCAAGAGTTTTGGAAAGTATTTTTTTCTACAGGATATTGAGTAGACCTGTATGACGAAATGGCTAAAGGTTTCCCGGATCTTGGAATTAAGGAAAAGGCGAAATTAATGAAGTTTACGTGGGAAATGACCATCATGAAAGAAATGAAGAACATATGCAATGATAACGTCGTCTTGGGCATTAGGGCCCAGTGCCCCATGCCTTAGTGGGACACATCTCGGAAGGGGCTCTGGTTATCTCACCTACAGTGAAGTGCTTTCCAAGGTTTCCATTCATCTCCGACGTTACGTGTACATATCTTTAAGAACCCTTTGAATTGCCGGAATAATTGGACTCGAGGACTAAAATAGTTTGGAATTAGTCAGGTATCTGCAGCAACCTTTCCCCTTTTGAAGTCCCCTGATGCGCTTTAGATTACAGCTTTCAGTTGCTTTCACGTGGAAACGACCAGTGTTCCATCTCCTTTACTCGGCCAATCAGTATGAGCCCTCTGATTCCGCCACTCGTCCTCATAGCGTAATAGAGACTCGAGTTGATTTGTAAAGTTTTCCAATCCAGCTTATGATTCCCATGTGATTAGCTGAATCGGCTGCTGAATTGGAGATTAGATTTTTGGAACGAGGCCCTATCAGCAAGCCTACAAGAAGGTGATTCTTGCATCAAGAAACATATTATTCCACACCACGTCTGCCCCTCCTCTGTCCAGTCTTTCGCTGGTCGTAGTTGGATACAGGGTGTTGTTGGACCAAGTGCACCCAAAGCCTTCAAAAGCTGGGTCCTCCCACCCGCAACCAATCAAACGCATTTGTGCAATGTTGGTATAACATGGACTGCTTCCAGTGCTTCAAAGGTATCTGCAGCAACCTTTCCCCTTTTGAAGTCCCCTGATGCGCTTTAGATTACAGCTTTCAGTTGCTTTCACGTGGAAACGACCAGTGTTCCATCTCCTTTACTCGGCCAATCAGTATGAGCCCTCTGATTCCGCCACTCGTCCTCATAGCGTAATAGAGACTCGAGTTGATTTGTAAAGTTTTCCAATCCAGCTTATGATTCCCATGTGATTAGCTGAATTGCCGAGTCGGGCTGCTGAATTGGAGATTAGATTTTTGGAACGAGGCCCTATCAGCAAGCCTACAAGAAGGTGATTCTTGCATCAGGAAACATATTATTCCACACCACGTCTGCAACTCCTCTGTCCAGTCTTTTGCTGGTCGTAGTTGGATACAGGGTGTTGTTGGACTAAGTGCACCCGAAAGCCTTCAATACCTGGGTCCCCCCACCCGTGACCAATCAAACGCATTTCTGCAATTTTGGTATAACATGAACTGCTTCCAGTGCTTCCATCGAAACATTTTGAAAATGAAACTACGACGTCAATTTTCCAGGACCATTACCCCTGGTTCGTGACACTGTTTGTGTGTGTTCACAATCCAACCGTCTTACAAGTTGGTGCAGCGGTCCAAAATTATTGAATATTTTCTCTACAGTTACGAATAACCGTAGTACAAAACTTTACTCAATTGGCCAGTACTCAAGGACAGAGATGAGGAAATATAACAAAAATAAAACTTGTTATTGAGTTGAAGAGCCCATCTGAATAACTGATCTTAATTAATACTGAGCTCCGGCAGACTATTTGTTTAGTTAATCAAAGAAAGTTTAGAAACCAAAGCTAGCGTTTTGTTTTTAGCTTGACACTTGGGTTACACAGCTCTAGCAGAACCACGTAGCAGTGGAAGGGCCATACAAGGATGAGGGGCCATCACCATTCTCCTGAGTAGCTTCAATCTGCTGCACGTAAAACTGGGGTTCTCCTCCTTGTTTTGCAGGTTCAATTGCGGGATGCTGCTGCTGCAGGTGTTCTTGTGCTGAAGAAGCGTTGAGAAAGGCCATCTCCGCCTGGGCTTTGGCTAATTGGCTTTGGGCGTCATGTATTTCTTGGTGCAGAAGAGTGATAAGCCCAACGCAGCCATACACGGGGTCTTTCATTCGGCACTGTGCCTCGTAATACAAGCAATCTGCTGCTTCAGCTCGTCGATGAACTGGGAGTTGCTGACAAATCATACGATTAACCACATGAATCAAGCCAATCGTTACAGAGAAGCGAATAGGCTACATTTCTGTAATCCCGGAAAGTAGGACGTGCAATGTCTGAAGTACAACACCCTACAGCTCAATCACAGATTCAAACCCCACCCCACCCCACCCTCCAGGCTTCCACATTCCACTAGAAAGATATGTTCTGCACCATCAGAAGGTATCGATACAAAATCTTCGGGCAAAATTGCGTTATTAAGATCTCTCTCGAGTTATTTACTCCGTTCAAGGCATTCGACGCTTTTACACATAATTCAAGTTATGTGTGAATGTATGTTGGAAAATTTCTTTAGCATCACAGAACATACATTTCCGAAAAGCATTTCAAAATCAAGATCAAGAGCAATAGGATATTAATGCATAATTACAGAATTTAGGGTTTTCTTGCTCTAAACGGCCTCTTGTTTATGAAGAGTGAAAGGGTGCAAAGTAACACTTAAGAAAAGGACACGACCTTTGGGGTAAGACGCTTATATGATGAGTAACCGAAATCACAAATCACGAAAATCTGAGTTCTAATACTTTTCCAATGAAGTACAGCAACCACGGCATTCACTACTGCGGAGGAAGATGAAATCCACAAATTGCGTATGATCAAAAAGCAAGCGCTAGCAAAAATGCATGTCAAGATACTGAGGCTAAAAGAGCGAAGTTTTACTGTTTCGATATGAACGGGATTCACAACAGTCGTGGAGCTTAACTTATTAGCAAATTACAACGAAAATTACATACAGTTTCAAGCCAAGCCTTGCCATACTGAGATGCAAAAATTCAACCCCAGATCATAACTGCAATGTTCACTCTGGAAGAGCATATTTTTGAAGGAGCAACTAACTAGCTTTTGCACTGAAAAAGGTAACCTAGCTATACGACCATGAAAATAGTGCTCGATCTATAAAGACGAGGAGATACTGAAGGAGTAACAAAGCAACTCCCCTTTTAATAATTACCTGTAGCATCTTTCCAATATTGCTGGAACCATAGATTCTGTGAACGCAAGCAAATCTTTGGGGATTGTTGGGAGGAAAATAAGGAGAGAAGATGCAATCAGAGGCGCATCTCCTCCTTAGATACTTGCAAGCTGCACAACGAGTCATGGCTCAAGAAAAGATCCTTAATGCTAGATCGATCGCTCGCTCGCTCGCTCTAGGATCTTGAGAATCCTGTCAAAGTTTACTCAAAAGATTTCCTGAATCTTTCTTTTCCTCTTCAAGAAGTACACAATCTTGCGATCATTAGCATATATTTGTAAGGGGAAATCTTGCAAACGGCCAGAAATTTCAAATGCATGTGTTACATGGAAGGTTACCGGTGGTGCAGAATTGCCATTCTGAGAAAATGTAAACTTGGTAAGCATCGACCGAGTTCAAGGTTCCTCTTGGCTGGATTCTTTGAAATAACTTGAAAGCTCACCAACTACAATTACTAGCTAATTCTTTGTGTTGTTTCCTTTTTTGTTTTTTCTAATTAGTCCACACCCTAAATAGTTTGTTATCTTCATTGCTTTATAATTGCACATAAATAAAACTTTATTTTGCTGCTACATTTTATATAGCAATTTTTTTTTTATTTGGGATAAGAACTTGTTTGTAGAAAGCGTCGTCTTTAGCTAAACCCGTGTATCGTTAAGATCATATAGTTTTAAGATGCCCTTTGAATTGACTCGCTTCTTTTTACGAAAATACCAGTTTTTATCCCGCGCAGCTAGGTGATTAATATATAATAGGACTTAAGGAAGGAAATTACGTGATATTCGTGGAAAGTGGCGTAACGAGAAAAAACATGCTTAAAAAGCAAAAAGCAAACAAATATTTTGAATTTTGGTGGGGAGGTATGCCTATCAGGAAAATGTAATCCCTATGAGGAGAGGTCACTTTGGGCGAACTTGAGTAAACCTTTAAATTTGAACATTTTTCTTCGGTTCGATCAAAGTAACTAGAAAAGCTATTTTCGGTAAGTATATAAATATTGATTCATTAAGCATTTTCATGCCACAAGAATCTAACTAAAAAGAAGTATCTTGACCATGAGAGTCAGACCTCACGAAAAGAGAAAGACACCGCGCGACTGGCACCTTAGGCTCACTTTATAATGTATTAATCCACTATGCTTTTTCTTTCTTTTAGTCGAGGTAACATTCACTTTATTAACGCATTACGATTTTCATCCTGTGAAAGTAGAAAATATTTTCTACTTTCACGGGATGAAAATCGTAACGCGTTTATAACATCGGATTGATGTACCAAAAGAATTATGGTCACAACGATGCATGTTTAATTTGTAGTTAGGTGGCATAACCACTAACTTGCTTGTCTTTCTATTTCCTGGGTCCTAGAGTTAGGGTGTCTTGAACGCAGCGGAAATGTCTTCTAACCAAATTTGCAGAACCACATAAGGGTTCAAAGGTTTTATCATTGGTTTTTTCGAATCTGCAATTTCAGTAAGCATTACGTTGATTTGAGACTTCAGGTAGCTACCTGACATAGAATAAAGGCATAAGCAAAACAGGGTCGTGCTTTAAATAAACATTTCTTATGTAAAACTATGCTTTCCTCTTCTGTAACTGCTTTTTAATGAAATGAATCACATAAAACAGGGTTGTTCTATACTGTTTATTAGCAAAGAAACCACTCAAGCTCGCCCATGCAGTTGAACGTACGTGGGACGTGATTCATCTTGTTTCTTTTTCAATGAATATATTTAACGGTGGTAGATGGTTGAAACTATAAGTCTCATATTACATCAAATTACTCAAATGACTTTTGGTACGTTTGGTTTTCTTCCATATCTCACAGGAGTAAGTGGCGTGAATGGATATACAATTTTCTATCTCTCATCTCGTGCATTTTGCCTCTACACGTCCTAACTAGGACACGAAATCACAAACTGTGAAAACAAATGCCACCCTTAATCACTTGTTTTAGGGGAAAGTAGGGAATGACCCCCTCTACTATACACGTTGTGCGATTTGCCCCCCTCCACTTCAAACTTAAGCACTAAACCCCCCCACAGTTTGAGAAATTGGGCACGATTGACGGATCCGTTAAAAATAGCGTGAAATGACCAAAATACCCTTATTTCTTTATTAGCTAATGACCCCCTGTACTATACACGGTGTACAATTTCCCCCCCTGAAATTTAAATTACAATTTTTGCCCATGACCCTCCTCCTCTGGTCAACCCCGCTACAATTGGTGATTCACTGAGCACAACCACTTCACTGAGCACAACCACTGGTATTTTTTTCCGACCACCGGTGAGTTACAAAAAAAAAAAAGGAACCGCGATTGCCGTTAGGTTTAGCAACTAATTTGCAAATTAAGCTTTTGAAATGCTAAAATTAGAAGATTTGAAATCCTGATTTTCGAATTAGGGTTTCGAAACCCTAATTCGAAAATTAGGGTTTCGAAACCCTAATTTTCAAATTAGGGTTTCAAAACCCTAATTCGAAAATTAGGGTTTTGAAACCTCCTTATCCAGATTTGATCCCGCCGCCGGCAGCCCAAGTGTCCTCCTCACCCCACGCCGCCGGCAGGCTCGCCCCACCCCACCACGCCGGCGAGCCCCTTGGCAAACCCACCTCACCACGCCGGCAGCCCTTTCTCTCTCTAAATCCCATTTCAAATTTTCAATTCAATTCAATGGATCACCTCGACGGGGAAGGGGAAGGGGAAGGGCGGTCGCTGCGACGGGGAAGGGGAAGGGGGAGGCCGGTCGCGGCGACGGGGAAAGGGGAAGGGGAAGGGCGGTAGCTGCGACGGGGAAGGGGGAGGCCGGTCGCGGCGACGGGGAAGGGGCAGGGCGGTCGCTGCGACTGGGAAGGGGAAGGGGGAGGGTGGTGCGGCGACAGGGAAGAGGGAGGCAGACGGGGGAGATGAAGGGGTGCGGTGGTCGGGGGAGTTGACAGAATTGGGTTGGGGGATAGGGGGGTTGGGTGGCGGGGGGTGGGGTGGTTAGAATTAGGTTTTTTTCTGATATTCTTTTCTAAAAGGGCAAAAACGTCATTTACAAAAAAAAATCGTTAGTCAACGCGCGTGTTGACCACGCGCTGTTATATTTAACGGTTTCCGTCAATCGTGCCCAATTTCTCAAACTGTGGGGGGGTTTAGTGCTTAAGTTTAAAGTGGAGGGGGGCAAATCGCACAACGTGTATAGTAGAGGGGTCATTCCCTACTTTCCCCCTTGTTTTATAATACTCTTATAACATCTGTCTTCTTCTCCACCTTTTCTCGCTTAGCTGCGAGTCATATGTCCCGATAATGGCAGTTCTAATAGTACGTTTGCTTCCTACTTCCTAAATTGGCACCGGGAAAATTGGCACAACCCCGTGCTAGCACCTTTTACCCTGGCTGTAAACATGAAGAGATGGAGAGAGAGGGAGAGAAGGGCCACAGTCGATGCTGATATCATCCATCAATGGGACAATGAATTAAAGAAAGCCAGGTACGCATCTCAGGAAGTCCTTGTGCACTGACCATGTGGAAACCGTTTCTCCTCTAAAATGTTTAGAGTCTCCCTTTGAAGGGATTCCCAGGGAATCAGTGCCAGCTCCTAGGACTCTGAATTAGGCGAGAACTCATCTTCATGCTTAGCTCGCATTTACCAAGATTTCAAATTATTGTTCAAGTTAATTTTCCTTAAACTTAACGAGAACCCTGATAGATTTTTGTTTATTGGAATGAGCAAAGCTTAAGAGCTTAAGGTAACGTCCCACATAATTTGAGAGGCTGCAAAATGACTGCACAAAATTGGTCTACATGGAGTGTTTATGTGTTAACGGATTGTGTAAAATTGTACGGTGCATTCTGGAGTGTTCTAAAGATCAGTGAAATTGTATAAAAACTTAGAAATAGTTAAAGAACACTCTGGGATAGGATTTGTAGCGATAGATCGAATCAGTCCATGTCCGTCTATTGAGGAGTTGGATGCCTAGGAGTCATTTGTGTAAGATCATCCAAGTCCTCTTCCTAGTCTTGTATACTATACTTCTAATGTAAACCCTTCGTTGCTATAAGAGCCGAGGGGGGTTGTGAACTTCACACCAACAGGGAGGCAACGGGCATTGGCATGGTGCTTGCCGAGAGTTAGACAAGACTTCGTGGGGGCTAAAGACTGACTTAGGCAGTAGACAGACTTGCTTGCCTAGGTGCCGCTGGGATTGGGTTAGTGTTTGAGGCCCACAACTCTTAGTCCGTGACAAGTGGTATCAGAGCTTTGGTTGGAATGATCCCAAGAAAAGGAGCCACGATGGCAACTTTGGGGGACGACTCTTTCAAAGATAACCTTCCAAGACCGAGTTAAAGCGATGCTATTGGAGATGCTGAGACCCCGATGACAATGACCGAGCTCGAGGCATTTGGAGAACGCATGCACACTCTGCTACAATCGAGCCTATCAATCACTGGCACGCTCTTTCTTACCACAATTTCAATCTATTTCAAGTTTTTTAGACAATATAAGTGCATTTCAGATGATGGAGGCTAGATCCCTTACAGTTTTTGCCTATCATGTACCATTGATGTCTATTAAGACCGGCTCCATGGGTAGTTTGTCTCTTCGATGTTTCTACCCTAATATGCTTCGATCAACATAAATAAATTTTAAGCGACATTAGGGTTTATCAAATCCTATTTTACATTGTATTGCTTCCTCTTCGATCACCATCATTCCCTCAGATACAGCCTATGATCACGATTCACATATACACAGTGTACGCACTTTAAATCGAAGATTTTGATTTATGCGCACAGACATTCTGGTTGGTGTTACCATCTGCATTATGTATCGATCTAATGGTGGGGTTTCAAGGGCTACATCTTAGAGCTATTGCAGATTGTCATCTTCCAACATATGGTGGTTATACTCGAATTTAATCTTCGGCAATAAAAGCCAAAAAGAGTACAGGCCATGGGCTTCCACCACTTTTACAGTATACAGCGGGATTAGCTTTGCTGTAGACTATGGCTGTGTGCCTGCAATTGAATGGAGTCATGGGTGACGAATGAGTGACTATTGAGGAGTACTTGACTTATGAAACGTGGGAGCAACATTTTTAGAAGATAGCGGTGCCACATGCAATATGTATGGGAACATTGTTGGAGGTTCTTAGAGGAATAAAAGTTTAGTTTAAGTTAACATATCCCTAAAACTACCTTAACAGGCCATGCAATAGGTTTGTAAGAGGGAATTAAGTAGAAAAGTAGGCGATCTTAGAAAGTACATGCGGTTTTCACAATTAATTGCATCCAAGGTGGTCTTTGGTAATTTGATTGAGAGAATACATCCCTTAAATTCCACATGTAACTATGTGTTTTCTCCATGCCCGCTCAGCACATTAAAGTGCGTGAAGAAATCAGCCTTGATAGCATGCGAAAGTGCAGTATACATAGGCCGCATTGACCCCTCAAATCGAGGAATTAACTCGTGGATTGGGAACCCTTTGGTCTTAAGTAAATAAGTCTTATTAGATGAGCATCAGGCTTTGATTGAGCAAGTTTATTGAAGTGGCAAAGTCAGAGTGCTAAGACATCAATCCCATATCTTAAAGGTGTTGTTAAACTCAATCTTTTGCTGGTATCATAGCATTTCAGATGTAAAAGAAGCAAACAACTTTGGACAATATAGCAGATTGATATGGCAGGACATGAGAAGTTATTGTGTCACTTTGAGGATATGAAAAGTGAATGTGTCAATTGAAGATAGTAGACATTATAGAAAGAGAGAGGAATGGTACAAGAAAAATTTATTGTTGCTACAGTATTTTGAACTCTTAGTTTTATAAATAAGATAAGAATGAGGAGATTGAAATATGTTCAGTTGAGCAAGCGGGTTTGATGCCCAAAGTAGCATACAAATTTATTATGGCGAAAGACGTTTTGTCAATCTAACACGCCTTTGTTTTGCCAATCTCTCCGATTTACATGGGAACATTATTGGAGATTCCTAGAGTTATAAAAGTTTAGTGCAAGTTAAGATGTCCTAAAACTACATAACAGGCCAGACAAGCAAGATGGCAAAGTGCCTTTTTTAAGGCAAACTTTGAAGTCAATTTGCGCTCTTTTCAGGTTGGGTCCAAGTTGTCGTCTAGAATAATGTTTTCAGTATATAACGTGAAGGAGAGATTCTACGGCTTATGTTTTTCGAATTGTATAATTGGCTTTCAACACTATCTGCATGTATTCACTAACGGAATGAGTGTTGGAAAAACGATATTCTTTGCCACTCTTTCTAGTTTGGATTCTTCTATATCTCTTAAGCGCCCATTTGAATCACCCTAAAGTTTTCTTTTTCCAATACAATTGATCAATTATTTCTATGCTACGGAGGTGAATATCTACCTTCTTAAGTATTGACCACCACAGAGTAACTACCCATGTATAATGCATGTGCACCACAACTAATACTCTGCCAAAAGAATTAAGAACGAGTCTCTCTCCCTTATCCAACAAAGCTTTCCCACTACAGACATCTACCTTCCATGTTGGTCTAAAGCTTGTGGCCTTGGGCTTTTTATAGCAGTTTACAATTGTAATGAGGTGATCTTGCCAAAGTTCATTTCTACAGGGCGGATTGATTTGCTGAAGCATCTTGGTTAGTTTTTGTGCTAAATTTTCTTCTACTGCTTCACACTGAGGTTTGCTTTAAGATGTGTTGATTATGAAACATGAGATTGTCAATGCTACTTGATCTCTTCCTTCTCTTTAACTTGCACTTGCGACATCTGAAAATGTTTGAACCAATTTATGTACATGGAAGAGCTCTTAATGAAAGCAAAATTAATTGCAGAGAGTCATTCTGGTCCCTTCAACGTGTTTATGTGTACTGCTGCTGATGTTCTACTGAAAGGGAAAAACAACGACGAACTCCTTAGGATGGGATTAGAGTTTATTCGGCATTGGAAATAAAATGCACCAGAAGGTCTTGATAGGGGCAATACACGTCATGCGTTAGAAAAGAGCGAAGAAGAATTACTCGAAAGATCTGCACAACATTATCATGCCTTGAAAGATAACACCACCATGATGAAATTGGTAAAGTCTTTTCACTCCAGGGATTTGATGTGAAAATTTTGAGGAATTTAATGTGCTTCGATGATCTCGTAGTATTGGAATGCGGGTGGTGAAACTTTCCGGAAGCTGCTAACGTAGCAAAGATGAAAGGTGATACCATGTTTTCAAACTCTCTTGAGTCACTAAGAGGCAAATGTGGGCTTTTAAACAAGTTAAGTCAAATGAATAAGCTTTAAACAAGTTAAGTCAAATGAATAAGCTTTTAACATAGGCCCATTTGATTGAAAAGAGTCAGTCCAATCAATTTTACAAGTTTGTTTGCAAAGAGTCTGCCATTTTGCCATAAGGCAATACCATTAGAAGTCCAGGAAATGAGATTGCAATTCATTCAAAAATGGAAACAAAGTGCGCCCAAGTATCTTGGTAGAGTCACCAATAATGAACTAGACCGTACTGAACAAGATTTGCGGGAAAGAAGTGCGCGTCATTATTTTCGCATGGGAGAGAAGCAAAGCATGATGAAACATGCAGCAGCATTTCGGTCGATGGACCTGAAGCGTGGATTCTTAAAGACTTTAAGTTGTCTCGATGAGCTTTTGTCGCTAGAAGTAGAATAGGGAAACTTCTTAGAAACTGCTTCTACCTTAGAACAGAAAAGGGATCTTCGTCGCTAGTCCTGTCTGCTTGAGAAAGCTAGACAGTTTGAAGAAGCATCTAAGCTCAAGCTCTGGTATGTTCTGGCTCAGTCTCTTTGGCTACCTGGGAGCAAAGGTTGGCAATTGAAACAATTTCCTCAGAAGGAAGAGATTTTGGAAAAAGCAACATCATGTGCAAAGAAAAATCAGACACCTTTTGTACGACAAACTCCAAAGAGGCTGAAGCTCTTTCTGGCCGCAGGAATAGTTTGTCACAAATGAGTCAAGATTTGAATGCTTCCCTAAAACATGCAAGTCTAAGAGGTGAAATTGATGTGTTCGTGGGAACTCATTTTCCCGCTCTCCTCGTTTCATAGAGAAAACAAAGTGAACAAGTGAGTATAAGTAGTTCTACAATACACTCCAAAGTGGCAACACGTCTAAGCTTGAGAAACTTTTACACTGACATTTAATCTCTTAATATTGTCCGTTGTGTCAAATAAGACCTTTGGGTTTCAAATTGAGGAACTAATTTTGGACACTAACCTGGTGGGAGGGGTGGGTCAACAAGTCACTAGTTCAACCGTTGGGTCATTGGTTCAATGGATCCACGACTTAGGTATTAATTGACCCAATTCGTTATAAAAGGCATATATATATATATATATATATATATATATATATATATATGGGAAAAGCGAATGTAATGCTAGCCTTAGACAACTTGCCTAAGGCTAGGTTTCAAAACGACGTAGTTTTGATATAAAAAAAAACCTCAATTTCTTTTACTTTTCCTTGTTTCTTTGTCCCTCTCTCTCTCACTTCTCTCTGCCGCCATCATACATAAGTCACCATTGCCGCCCCCACTTTACCTCGCTCGATCCCAGCCTCCATCGTCGGCGACCCTAAAAAATCACAACTACGGACCACCCAACACCCCCGCCATCAAAAACCACTCCCACCATACAGGGGCCGAAGACTGCCGGTGTTCTCTTCCCCTGCCACATCACAAAACCACCAGCCATCACCTTACCAGATTATCGGCAACCATCGCCAGCCAGTCTCCATGGCCGGTGACTATCATAAACAACTATGAAGGCCACCCACCATCCCCACCTCAAACCACTGCCACCATGTGGAAATCGATGACTACCCGTGCTCTCTCCCCCACCACATCTCACAATACCCAAATCAGTGCAATTGAGTTCTTAAAATCATAAAGTTCGATTAGATAAAACTGTAATGCAATTGAGTTCTTAAAATCATAAAGTTCGATTATATATATATATATATGGGAAAAGCGAATATAAGGCTAGCCTCACGCAAGTTGCGTGAGGTTAGTGGCAAAAACTATGTAATTTCATTAAAAAATGAGGTCAGATCTCGGTCATTTTTTTCTCTCTCCTCCCTACCCCACCTTTTCTCCTCCCCGTCTCTCTGTCGCAGGCCCTTCCGGCGCCGCCCCAACCTTTCTTCACCGGCCACCATCACCAATCCCGTCCACCAAAACTCCATAGCCTGAGAAATCCAATTTTTGGTGGCTGAATTTTTGGTTGATTCTTGTTTCCATCTTCTAATTTACAACAAGCCAAGACTCCATAGCCTGAGAAATCTACATCTCTTTTGCCATGTCCGATTCTACTTTCACCATTGACCAACTTTACAGAACCGACCTTCTCTGAGCAATCAGAGGTGGTTACTACAGATGCCAGTCTAGAACAAGCATCATTATGTGCATGTGATAATTACTTAACATTATTATTCACAACATGAGCTTTTGAGATGAGCTCTGAAACAATAAAAGGCCTGTCACAGCTTCTTTCATCACTAGGTGCGCGGGATGGTGGCCGGGATTGGTGACGGTAGCCGGGATTGGTGATGGTGGCCAGTGAAGAAAGGTTGGGGGGAAGGTTGGGCGGCGCCGATAGAGCTTGCGACAGAGAGACGGGGAGGAGAAAAGGTGGGGTGGGGGGAAGGGAGAGAAAAAAAATGACTGACATTTGACCTCATTTTTTAATAAAACTACGTAGTTTTTGTCGCTAATCTCACGCAACTTGCGTGAGGCTAGCCTCATATTCGCTTTNCCATATATATATATATATATATATATATATATATATATATATATATATCTATCTCTGTAAGAACAACTATCTCGTTAATGAGCATGCAAGTGTATTGGTGCTCTATATTCATTCTTCCTCAGAAAATCATCAAGCAAATAGAAGCTAAAATTAGGGCATTTATCTGGCATGGAAAAGACACAAAATGCACTAAAGCCAAAGTGGCTTGGAAGGAAATGTGTCTACCTAAGCAAGAAGGAGGGTTGGGGATAAAAAGACTTGCCGAATGGAACAGAGCAGCTATATATAAGCATATATGGGACTTAGCTCATAAAAAGGACTCATTGCGGGTGAAATGGTGCCATACCTACATTATCAAGGTAGCCTAGCTGCAAAGTTTGATAATAGAATCATATATGACTCTGGCCTAAGCAAGGAGAGCAAAATGAGTGATATAATAGAAAATGATCACTGGAAATTACATCAAGCAAGGTCCCAAGCTCTTAGAGGGTGGCATGAAGATATGAGCAGCATTAGTCAACCCCAACTAGATAAAGAAGACAAAATACTTTGGAAGATGAATAAAAAAGCCATATTTTCAGTTAACTCAGCATGGCAGTCCTTAAGAACCAAAGGGGAAGTGGTACCATGGTGGAAAATAGTTTGGTTCCAAGGCAATATTCCTAAGTGTGCAGTGATACTGTGGATGTTATGCAAAGGAGGACTGAAGACCAAAGATAAATTGGTGAAATGGAACAATAACATGGATGAGAAATGCCCCCTCTGTGATAATCATAGGGAAGATGAAGATCATCTCTTTTGGAAATGTACTTACACCAGAAGAGTATGGACAGAGGTGCTGAGGAAAATGATGGTACAGACTCAAAGGGATTCTTTGAAGCATTTCCTTGACTATGCTTCCAAGGAATTCAGAGGAAAAAGCTTTCAAGCAAGGATAAGGAAGCTGGGATTGGCAGTGACTGTGTACATGATCTGGTTTGAGAGAAATATGAGGATATTTGAGCAACAACAGAACTCTAGTGATGAGCTGCTCATGTTAATCAAACAGTGATTGCAATGGTGCATCCGCAGCTGGAAGCAGGTAAAAGGACACAGCATCAACAGAAGACTTTGCTCTTATTGGGAAATAAATGAAAGGATTTTGATATCTTAGACCATAGTGGTAGAAGAGATGAGATATCTTAGAATGATTATAGAGAATTAAGTGAGATGAGATAGAATTAGAAATGTAAACCGTGGATTGGCAATAAAGATGACTTTCACCCAAAAAAAAAACAAAACTATCTTGTTAATTTTTACCGAAAACCAAAGGAAAAGTGTAAAAAATATTTGAGCGATTAGGTTGAGAAGCTTTTTATGATTTTACATATTAGCATCTATATATGTTGCATATCCACATTGGTGGTCCAACGGTCAATGGCATTTTTGTCTCGTGCAACATACCAGCGTTGAAAACTTGTGACACGATAATCATAATTTTTTGAAGCAAATCGGTTCTTGAAACCCATTTAGGTCATGTAGGTCTTCACAGGCAAACTAAGTGTCCCATCGATCTCAAGGACTAGCCTAGCTTGAGTATTGGGTCATGGGTTTATTCGGTCAATCCGTCAATCCGTCGAGCTGTCGAGCTGGGAGTGAGTCTGATAACACCGTTCAAACCCAAAATTAGCCCACTCTTGAAATTTTATGGATGAAAGTGAACATGTGCCAAACACGTGATCTTTTCTAAGGGCTATTTAAGTCGACCAATTAAATCAATTGAAATTTTAATGCCGTAAAAGATATAAAAGCAATAGAACAAACTTTGGCTCCTACTCGGGTTGTAGGAATCTTCCTTCAACCCCATGTATAGTGACAATTAATTGTCGCTAGATGTTTCAAACGACATTTCTTCTAACACTTTCAGTAACAATTATTAGCAGCACTTTTTTAGCGTCACTAAATAAAAGCCACTAGAAATATTTAGAGACAGTTGATTGTCGTTATATAAGAGGTAGGAGAAAGATTCTTTCAATCGGGGTAGCAGCCAATTTTTTTCCAAAACAATATAGTTGTAGTTGCATTTCGTAATCAAGGGACCACTCACTAGCCACAGTGCCATTGACCAATCCCATATCACTAGAAAGACTACTCATCCCACCACTGGCCCGAGACAAACACTGTCACTGAACTGAATAATAGTCATAGATAGCCCTACGAGTTAATCATTCACTAGCGACTATCAAAGCTCTAGAAACACGATTCGTCCCAACTACGAGTCTAACTAATCAAAGACCTTAGGGTTTTTAATCCCTTATATAACACAAAGGACCCCCCAACATTGGTAAGAGATACGTCGTTACCGGAGTCGCCCACAACACCTTGCAGGAACACATGACTACTGCCCCCTGAAAACTCGATGGTGCATATTTGCTTGAATTTTTAATAAACGGTGGTGAAGTGGGATTGGCGTCATTGGGCAGTGAATATAAACGCCAAATTTTGAGCCTGTTCTAATTTTAAAACAGGCCAAAGCTCTAGATTAAAAGGGGTTCATTTTTTTGAAACACTTAGGGGCTGTACGTTGACAAAATGTTGTTTTCGTTTTTGTAATGATGATGAAAAATATGCCTTTTTTTTTTGCGTATTTTTATCTTTTTTCGTATTCGTTTTGGGTACTTTTTCGAAACAGTAGCAAAAATCCGAAAAAGGTGAACTCAATGTCAGAAATTTTCTTCTGTGTCAGATTTTTGCTCACTCCCTCTCTCTCTCTCCCCTAACACCACGATGACCTCAAAAGACCAGAGCCGCCACTGAACCACCATAGCACCACCTCAAAAGATTTATGCTCCCTCCCTCTCTCTTCTTCGTTATAATCTTTCGATTTTGCTTTGGACTCAGCATCTCAGGCAGCCGGGGTTGCGTCGATGGATCAATTTCCACGGCAATCGAAAGTTGATCTTGAAAAGCCAGGTTGGCTCGACAGTCAGGATGGAAAGCCAGCCACGTGTCGATGGACTCGCCATCCACGGCAATCAATTTCCACGACAATCTTTGGACTCACCATCTCAGGCGACATGTTTGCTCGGCAGACTGGGCAGGTTGAGTGAAAAGCCAGCCACGCGTCGATGCGGGGGAGGGTGTGGGTCATGTAGTGTATATTATAAATAATATAAGGATACCAGTACAAAAGTGAAAATGAAAATGATATAAGTTCATAAATCCGACAGAAAAAGTAGCTAAAATGAATTGTGAAAATAATAAAAGTACAAGAATGAATTTTCTGTCTGAATACGAAAATTATGAAAACGAAAACTGAATATGAAAACTGAAAATGAATTACGTAAATGTACGGGCCCTTATTTTTTTCTTAAGACATTCATGGAATTTTATTTATGAGGTCCATAAATGACTTAATAAATCATGAAATATAACTAAACATGCACGAGACATATTAAAAAAGAGAAAAAAATGGTAGGATTCACCTTTAGAGTTCCATTTCGAATGGTAGGATTCACCTTTAGAGTTCCATTTCGAATGGTAGGATTCACCTTTAGAGTTCCATATCAAGAAGATATATTTCTTATTGTCCCTCTTTCTTTCCTCTTTCATATTTTCTTCTCTTTCCTCTTTGCTGTTTTCCCCATTTTTCTTTCGCGAGTTGATCTCCTCCCTTTCCTCTTCTGGTCCTCTCTTTTTATAAGCCAATCTAATCCCATCATTTCTTTTTTCACCTTATTACTCATATTTTCCCTCATCACTCATATTTGTGTGGGTAAGGTCAACTCTTCTAATTCTAAAAATATGATCATTTTGTATTTGAATGCGTCAATATAAAAAAGATCAGGTGCTTGATATATGAAACTTTCGGGTCTTAAATGCGAAAACACTCAAACGATAGGAGGTTTGAATGCCATTTAACTTTTCTCTTGATGGCTAGAACTGTTAGATAATATACAGTAGTATCACTACAAGAAAATAAGTCTTTAGCGACGGAGTCAATTCCATCGCCAAAAGTCACCTTTCGAGACGAAAATACCCGTCGCTACGGGTAAAAACCGACAGAATTTATGTCGTTAAATATTTTTTTTCTAATTTTTTTATTTTCAATCGGATTTTTGGCTTAGGAGAAAATAATTTTGAAAAATAATCAATGACAAACATTTAGTGACGAATATGTGTCCGTCGCTGAAAGTAGTATTTTATAGAGTTTTGAAGGATTGTAGCGACGGTTGTTTCCGTCGCTAAAAGTCCGTCGCTAAAAATGGATTAAAAGATTCCTTTTAGTGACAGACCTTTAGCAACGGCAAAGATCCATCGCAAAAAGTCACGCAACCCTACTATTTTCTCTTTTCTTTTCTCCCCGCCACACTTTTCCTCTCTCCCTCTCTCTCTCTTCCTACACCGTCC
Organism: Escallonia rubra; assembly: GCA_033065855.1. NCBI lineage: Eukaryota > Viridiplantae > Streptophyta > Magnoliopsida > Escalloniales > Escalloniaceae > Escallonia > Escallonia rubra. The sequence goes on along the minus strand of JAVXUO010002440.1, from coordinate 174,633 downwards.
CCTCTACCTCTTCCACTGCCCCATCCACCGTACATCCCAGCCTCATTCCCTCCCCACCCCCCCGCCAGCGATAGGCCCCCGCCACCACACCGCCCTTCCCTCTCCCCTCACATCTGCCGCCCCTATAGCCACCTCGGCGCCCCGCAGCTACCCCATAATCGTGCCACCACTCCACAGCCACCTCACAGTCACACCATCATCGCCATAATTCCACCCCCACCCCGTCGCACCACCACCCTCCGTCGCGTTTCGCGCGCCACTGCCGCTGCCTTCCGCGCTCTACTGTTGTTGCCTTCCGTGTGCCACTGTCGTCGTCCGCCTTGCACCACCACTGCCCGAACTCACTTTTTTTTTCGAGTTAGAAATTATTTATCGTATTGGATCTGTTATAATGTTAGAAATTATAATATGCTAGAAATTATTTATCGTATTGAATCTGTTGTAATATGCTAGAAATTATTTATCGTATTGAATCTATTGTTGTAATGTAATTGTATTTAATCTGTTGTAATGTAATTGCACTTGATTTGTTATAATGTAATTGAATTTAATTTTTTGTAATGTAATTGTATTTAATTTGTTGTAATGTAATTGTAACAATTAAACCCTAATTATCCCTAATTTGTTCTCAATTAACCCTAATTGAACCAAATTAACCCTAATCAAACCTTAATTATCCCTAATCTAGCCACTTAACAATAATTAACCATGAGTAACCCTAGCTAATTGAACAAATTAATCCCAATTAAACCCGATTAACCATAACTGAACCAATTAATTGTAATTAACCCTGATTCAACCTAATTGAACCAATTAGCCTAATTAATCCCGATTTACCCTAATTGAACCAATAAACCCCGATTAACCCCTAACACATTCCTAGGTATCCTTGATTAACCCTAAGTAAACATAATTAACCCCGATTAACCCTAATTAGCCCCGATTAATCCTCAATTAATCCCGATTAACCCCTAACACATTCTTAAGTAACCCTAATTAACCTAACTAAACTCTAATTAAACCCTATTAATATATTCCTAATTAACAATCTAGTCCCTAACTATATACTTAAACCCTGGACTCAATCACAGGTGAGACAATATCAACTCTTCGAATGAACTCAACGAATTCTAAAGGGACTCAATCCTAATTAACAATAGTTAAGTCTATTTAAACCCAATTAACCCTATTTAGGTCGAAATAGCCCTAATTAGCATTAACCCTATTTAGCTTGAGTTAGCCTTATTAGCCCTAATTAAAACTGATTAACCCTAATGAACCCTAATTTACTGTTAATTCAATCTCTAATCAGCCCTAATCACCGCTGATTAACCTAATTAAACTCTAATTGTCCTGATAAATCGTAGACAAACCCTAAATAAACCCAATTAGGGTAATTAACTGTAATATATTTTAATTAGGCTCAACTAGCCTTAAGTAGCTCGAGTTAATCCCTGAATAACACTAATTGAGTCTAATTAAAGGCAATGAACTATAATCAACCCTAAATAGCTCGAATTGCCCTAATTGCCCCTAATTAACACATTAACTCGGCATTTTCACCTTAATTAGCTATGATCTATTTAGGTTTGGTACAAAATCATTTCGTTATAGTGAACTTGAGCAGAGAAATTAAATCATCATTCTTAACTCCTTCAATATCTAACGATCCCCCAAATCGAGATTCTCAAGTAAACCCGGTGCTTTTGGTTGGTAAGTTATGGACTCAAAAATTTCCTTTAGCGCGTCATGTTGAACCATCTCGTCTAAGATCTTATCTTCCGAGACTTCAGATAACACTTTTGGCTCGTAACTCTCCATGTCTGCAGAAGAGAAGACTTTCTGAGACAAATTAAAGGTCTTTCTCAGCCTGTCGCAGACATTTCCTACCCTCCATTGCTCCTGAGGTAATTAGATGGTATATATACACAGTTTTCTTCTGACCAATCCTGTATGCCCGACATATGGCTTGCCTTTCAACTGATGGGTTCCAACCAATATCAATCAAAACAACTCTTGACGCCCCAACCAGGGCCGATTAAGGCTAATTCGAGCTAAATAAGGTTAATGCCAATGAGGGCTAATTCGAGCTAAATGAGGTTTGAAAGGCAAGCTATGTGGGGCATAAATTTGGTTGGGGCGTTGAGATTTTTGTTGCTTGATATTGGTTGCAATCCATCAGTTGAAAGGCAAGCCATATGTCGGGCATACGAGATTAGTCTAAAGAAAACTATGTGTATTTATCGTCTAATTACCTCAGGAACAATGGAGGGCAGGGAATGTCTACGACAGGCTAAGAAAGATCTTTTGTCTCAGAAAGTCTTCTCTTCTGTAGTCATAGAGAGTTGCGAGCCAAAAGTGTTATCTGAAGTTCCAGAAGATAAGATCTCAGACAAGATGGTTCAACATGATAAGCTAAGGGAAATTTTTGAGTCCATTACTTACCAACCAAAAAAATCGGGTTTACTTGGGAATCCCGATTTGGTGGATTGTTAAATATTAAAGGATTTAAGAATGATGATTTTCTCTGCTCAAGTTCACTATAACCAAATGATTTTGTATCGAACCTAAATAGATAATATATAGCTAATTAAGGTGAAAATGCCGAGGTGTGTTAATTAGGGGCAATTCGAGCTATTTAGGGTTAATTACAGTTAATTGCATTTAATTAAACTCAATTAGTGTTATTCAAGGATTAATTAGGGCTAGTTGAGCCTAATTAGAACATATTACAGTTAATTACCCTAATTGAGTTTATTTAGGGTTTGTCTACGATTTATGAGGACAATCAGGGTTTAATTAGGGTAATCAGTGGTGATTAGGACTTAAATTAACAGTAAAATTAGGGTTCATTAGGGTTAATCAGTTTTAATTAGGGCTAATCAGAGTTTAAATTAACAGTAAATTAGGGTTAATCAGTTTTAATTAGGCCACGTACGCGACCTCCCCGGTATGACTGCACGTGCCGTGATAGAAGCGTTCCCAGCCCCCACTGCATCTCCACAGACGCATACACCGACCGTGGAGCACTCGTCGTTACATGAGGACGAGGTCTGTCGCATTGCTGCGGAGGTTTATAGGAGGATCACGACACATAATTAGGTACAACCACTATATACGTTTAAGTAGTGAACATTATACGATTGTTATCAAGATTAATGCGTTTTTGTCTTTACATGCAGGGCACTGCTACTAGACATGCCCCGGGACTCGCCAAACTCTGATCAGCCCTTCCCCTCTTTAGCTAGCACTTTGTATCCCGCTCCCCCCCACCCCTCACCACCCCCCCTGGCGCACAACTTGTACTCCTTTCCCCTACTCTATTAATGTACCCCGCTCTCATGCCCTCTTGAATTTTGTATACATTTTATTGTTGGATTGTAATTACAGGTTTAGGTATTAAAAAAAAATTAAAAAATAGTTTGACTTTTAGCGACGGATTTTATTCCGTTGCTAAAAGTCTAACTATTTTAAGGGAACGAGTTTTTGCAACGGAATTTTTGTCGCTAAAGTTTTAAAGGATAAACTTTTAGCGACGGATATTTGTCGTTAAATATTTTACGAAATAAATTATTACAGAAAAAATTAAAATACGAAATATAGAATTAGCGACGAAAACTCCGTCGGCAATTGTGTTAATTTGCCCGTCATTGAAGGTGGGCTTTAGGCGACGGATTGTAGAAATCCGTCACAAAACTTTTAGAGACGGGGTTGTAGGCAATGGAGATTTAGCGACGGGTTGTCCGTCGCTAAAACTCTTTTCCAACGGTTTACGAACTTTCGTTGCTAAAAGTCATTTTTCTTGCGGTATATGTAAATTGCCTATTCCGTATAGTCCTAGGTCTAGAATATTCTATAGCTCTCCTAAGGCGGGGCGGACTACCCAAATGACTGGTGGGGGCCACGACACCCCCTAGCTTTTGGGAAAATTTCTTTTAATTTTTTAGATAATGAATAAACATTTTTAAATAATTATTTACATGCCATTATATTGTAACATTAACTAATTAGGACTTTATTTTATTGTGTTTTTTACTCTTTGTGCCACCGGCCATCATATATTTGTCTTTCTCATTCCCTTGTTCCATCTTCATTCTTCCAAATTCGAAATTCTAAAACTTCAGATTACAAGAAAATTATGAGTAGATGAAGATTAGTTCTTTTTTTTTTATTTTAAATTCTTATGATATATTGACTTATATGTTACTATTGTACTCATACAATTGATAATAACATTAGGAATACAATTATACATTAAGTGACTGAAATTCTTCTAAGCAAGATTAGTAATTTATCGTTGACTATTCTTACCAAGTTAAATAAATTACCATAAATAGTAAAACTGTATGAAGAGTAGTCAAATTGAGCAATTTATTTTGCGTTTAACGTATTAAATAGTGATGCTAATTATAAATTTTTTTTGATTTGTCATGTTTTATGTAATCTTGACCCTTCAAAAATTCTTTTATGTTAACCATTATTTTTTTTTTCTTTTATGACTTTTTGGGCCTCCGCTATTAGATTTTCTGGATCCGCCCTGTCCTAAGGCATGTAAGACTCTCTATTCTATTTCTTGAAGGATAGTCTTTTCATGTCTATATAAAGACTCCATTGTGCTCAGCTCTATATTGCT